>JARWCS010000005.1:683817-694584 GCA_034783895.1 Geukensia demissa
TACGTTGATGGGACACCATTTTTATCATATGATATTTAGAAAAGACATCATACAGTAAATATGTGCATACTCGGGGGAGACATATGTTTTTGTGACCAAAAACAACTCCTAGTTTGCATATACTTCTAAAATAAAAAAGTTAGAAAGTTCCAATTTTAATTTTTAGACATATTCTAAACATCAGTTATGTTTATTTAACAATGCTTCCAAAGAATTTCATTTATTTTGCAAAAATTTTGAATTCTATTGTTTAAGGTATGAAAAGTTCATTTGATGCGGGTAAAAATCCGAGCATAGAAAATTGATGAGACTTTGGGATTCTATTCAAATTTGCAATATCTTTTAATTTCTATGCTCAGATTTTTACCCAGACAAATATAAAGAGTTTTAAGGCCATTTGACCTTTTATGACCTCATTCCATATATGGTAGTAATCCTGACTGTTTAAGCGAACTTTGAAATAGCCTTATACGGTCACACAAGAAAGGTGGTCACTTATTGGGGGTATGCAAGTTTATTCAATATGTAATGAACTACAAAAATGAAAATAGATAGATAGCTTATATAAGGGAGGTATTGCTAAATACAGGTGGTTGCTAATGAATGTTTGACTGTTTTCATGTTGACCTTGGTGCATCTGAATCTATTAGGACTATGCCTGATTATTTGCAAAATAAATCTACATAATATTGAACTTGTCAGACATTAACTTGATAGATTTACATATTGGCTTATTTACCCTGTTATCTATCCCAATTTCCTAATTAATAAACTTTAAAGAATGTTTTCATAATTAGACGTAGACATTTGAACTTTTTATCATAGGCCATGAGGACACAGTCTTGATTAACAATTTGGTCTTAATATAAAATGTTTGCTTTAACCTAATTTATTTCTTTATGATAACATAATATCTCTTATCAATTGTCAATTTGTTGGGTTTTTAAATATAATTTACAAATTTTTTGATTTTTCATTTCCTTGTTCAAATAATAAGGTAAAGAAAAGTGACTAGTGGTTAAAAAACATCTATATTGTAAAATTTCTTCGTTTTAATACTTATGTAATTAAAATTTGATAATTTATTCATTAATGATATACCACTTATTCTTGGTCATGTGTGTGTGTTGAGAGATTAGGTAGACTTTGTCTTGACCTGTTACCCCTTTGTTAAGATAATGGAATCTTCCTGTCGAGGTTGAAGTACAAAGTCAGTGTTTGTAAGCTCTTGAAGACCTAATAAAATGCAGGACATCTCTGCAGTTTCATTCAGGTGTGCTTCAGTTAAATTCAGGTGATCGAAGACAGCACAAGTCAAGGTAATATTTTCTGATTTTAAATTTGTAGGTTTATAAGGTTTCGGGATTAAGGTTGTCACATAAGTATGGTTTCCTGAGTCTTAGTAGCCAGTGTCAGGGATCAGATGACCCCCTCACATCCTTATTTGTAGTACACTTATATCAGCTGTTTTTACATATATTGAGGATTTTATTCAAATTTGTGTAGAGGATTTTTCCTGTTTGGTTTTCCTGTTGTAATTTAGTAATGGGTTGGTTTTAGAATTGTATTATGTTTCACACTCATTTTAGTTCGGATTTTTTAAATTTGTGATTTTTCTATGGATAATGGAATTTTTATACATTTGGACATGTGTATATATAACATATCTTTGGGTGAAGTAAGAAGCTTGATTTATTTGATTCCATTTATGGATATTAAGTAAATGTTGATGCTTGGATTTCTACTTTCTTTGGATATATGCTAGTTGTTGCTACTTAGTCTTACATATAATAAGTTTTCTGATTTCCATTGACTGCATAGTTTTCTGATTTCCATTGACTGCATAGTTTTCAGTTTTTCATTTCATTATAGAAATGATATTTGATAATATTGCAAGGCTAATATACAGGCTGATATACATTCTTGCTACTTGCGTAATTGTCTGTTAGTTTTACTAAATCATTCAGCCAAGTAGTTTTCTTGTGGAGTCTTCAAGATTTTCCAAAATTAACATGTGAGAATATTTTTTTTCCGTTTGTTAGATTTCTTTTTCTTGCTTAAATAAGTGATAAACCTTACAGTTTGTGACAGTAGATTGGATGGTTTGTTCTTGTTGTCAAAGTGTAAGCCTGCTCAGGATGGCCTGCCTATGATAAGTTTTTGAAGGTTTGATCTAAGTGTCTGATGGTTTGAATGGTCAGTTTCCTTTGTAGCTGCCTATCAGAATTTAGAAGGTGCAGTTTCTGATATTCTGAATAGTTACTTTAGTTGCCTTTGATAAGTTGGAAGGTTTGACCTAAGGGTGGTCATATTGGCTTTATCAAAAGGTGCCTATAATAAGTTTACCAGTAGTTTGAATGGTCGGTTTGGTTGAAGCTGCCTATCAGAATTTAGAAGGTGCAGTGTCTGAGTAGTGACTTTAGCTGCCTATGATAAGTTGGAAGGTTTGGTCTTAGCAGTTATTATGTTTGCCAGATCTAACTCTTCCAGCTCATTATATGTGGTGATTTCAACACACACACATGGACAAAGATTTGTTTTCTGTTAATGTTTGGATTAAAGTTTTAAATATATTGACTGAATTGTTAATAATTTGTGTAATAATACCAATAGCTTTTTTTTTCTCCAAGAATTTGATCTGGGATATCTTTGAATACCTTTATATCATTTTGATTAACAAATATTTGTTTGTTTAGTGATAGAATCAGTTAATGTAATGGTGGGATGGTTTCATTGAGATCTTTGCTGGTTCTTTAAAACACTTGAGCTGTACATTTAAACTGACTTGATGTCATAATTATCTACAAATTTGCCCTCTTTTAGAAAACTTTCAAAATAAAAAAATCTTCTTGAGATTTTGTCTAAATATGAACCGAAATATTTAAATGTTATGAGATAGTTTCTAGACGACAACATGAGTTTATGGAATGAAGACACTATCTTAACACTAGAGCGATACATTTTATCATGACTTAAGACAAGACACCTGTTGTTTCCTCCAAATTTTCGGACCTCTCATGGCAGTTTTAATCTATTCTATATCATGCATTAAAGGGGGATAATCCTGGCTATTATTCTATGCCTTTCTATATAGTGAGAATTTTGTATCAGGCATTTTTGTTTGGATAAATATCAGTTTATTTAAAGTTATGAAAGAAAAGGCCTTGGATTTTTTAGTCTTTGAAGTTTAGTGTTTAAATCAAAAACATCCATTCTGCATTTTATATCCAACAAATTTGCTGTTTAAAGATAAATGGCCTAATGTTAATTCCTTTGAATATCTGGCTCATTTTTCCTATTTTTGAAGTTGCAATGAGCAAAATGTAATTTAGAAGAAACATGGTTATAAATTTATGTTAGAATATTTACTTTTTTGAAGGAATCTTAGGGTTCTTCTTCAATAAAAATATCTTGGACCAGTCAAGTTTGTCTCTTCAGAATATCAGTAGAGTCCTGCTTTTAAACCTTCAGATTGAAATTTGTTAGTTAAAAATTTGACAGCTGGATTTCCAGTCATTTGTTAGTTAAAAATTTGACAGCTGGATTTCCAGTCATGTATGAAGCAAGATAACAGACCATAAAATATGCAACTTAGGTTTGGACCTTTTGTTTTTCACTTTATAGGTCATTGAGAAATTTAAACAAGCTAAACAAGTGCCCTACTTATGTAATAATCTATTCGGTCAGGCTAAGCTTATAAAGGGAGACAATTTGACTTGGCTTCAGCAATCAAAATCACTTCACAAATATTTGTTATTGATAAACCAAATTTGTGGATAGACCCTGATATAAAACCACATTATATAAAGAGTTGTTTGAGTGTTTGATGTTTATATTATAATAAATAGATCCTTGTGCCTGTGTAAACAGAATTTGGGATGATTCTGGCTTGATACCCTGTGTCAATAACAAAATTAATTCTTAGTTCCTCATTATGTTAATTTTATACAGAATGATTATGAAATGAACTAAATTTAAAATATGCTCTCTTAAAGAATTTTATAGTTAAAGGAAGTTTTAGATAGGATTATACAAAGATCATTAATAAATTTAGATATTTCGATAATTTTGGCAGGAAATATGCACTCACCTTTGTTCACTCTTTATATTATTATAAGTGTGATTACATTTTCTTTCAAGGTCATTGTGTTTGATGGATAAAGGTCTATAACAGGCCCAGAATTCAAAATTTTGCCTTTAGTATTAAAAACAGTAATTTCTTCTTTCAGGATTGGCTTCAGAAAACTTAAACTCAAGATTTCAAATAATTTGGGGGTCCGTAAAATTGATAATATTAAATAATATTTGACGTTATTCAACAATAAGCATATTTAACAGGGTTCTTGTTTTACATAGTGTAAAGGACAAAGTATTTATACCCAGAAATAATGATCTTAATGGAAGAACTTATCAGTGAATTTAGTGTGAAATATTTAAATGAGGATTAGACCTAATAGATGTTTGTTCATTCTTATCTATATATATAATCTGGGATGTCTTTATGTCCAGTGTTGACAAAATTAATTCTACCTCTATCAAAGTAATCATTAATAACCTATCTAGAAACTCAGAAATGGGCTAAAATGTGTATTTTCCATGGAGTTTTAGTTTCATTCAAAAAATGTGTAGTTTCCATGGAGTCCTAGTTTCATCCAAAATTTGTATAAATATGGAAATATTGATATATTTATTGACATATGTAAAAAATTTTGAAAACTATTTATTTCTCAGTTGACCACATAAAATGACCCTGTCGTAAAAAACAACCTCCACACCTCCTCAAATAGGAAAAAAATAAAATTTGAAAAGCAGAAGAGAAAAGAATAAATCTAAGCAAGAAAATATCTTTAAATTTTGAATATTTTTAAAAGAGAGAAGTAAAGAATAAATTTTGCACCTTTTAAAGTTCCTATAAGGCAAGATAATCTCAATGGCTTTAAAAGCTGAGGGATGTAAGGAATATTTTTTTTTTGTTTAGTATTTGTGATAAGTTCTGATTCAGAGTTAAATGATATTGAGTATTTTATTTACATAAATGAGACAAGAGCACATGGACATGTGTGACAAATTCATAAGTGGTTTGCAATTAATATTTGTAATAACTTTACAATTTTAAGTTTTAGATTATTTTAAAAAGAACTGCAATGCTTGATTTTGAACATTGTTGTAAAGTAAGACTAACTGAATAAACAATGTTTGAAAATTAACATTCAATGAAGTGAAATCTAAGCATGATCAACTTCCCTATCCCTTCATCTCCCTGGTATTAGTGATAAATTTTTTCGTAACAGTTGGTGTCCATATTTTGGTTCTTTATAATGGCTTGAAAGTTCAATTTTTTGCTTTTTTTGTTTAAAAAATTCAGTATTTTGTTTCTTTGATAAAAAGCAACAAATATTGTTTTACTATTTTAAAAAAATGTTCTACTTATTTGATGAGTTTATTAATTTCCCTTTAATGTTGGATTTTTGTTCTGTTTTACCGCAAAGTTCTTAAATTTTGCTATGTCAGTGCAAAGTCAATTTTCTCTTTAGTCACATAGTTTTTTGCTTTGATACACAAAGTTTTCTTCTGTTTAGTCCCATAGTTTTCTTCTTTGTAGTAACATAGTTAGTTTAGCTGTGTGGGCATAATTGTTATTTTTGCTGTTAAGTCCCATTTTTATTTTTTTTTTTGTGTGTGTTGGCACAAAAGTATGTTTTTCTGTTTAGTCCCATAGTTTGGTTTTTTTTCTTTGTATGCATAACAACAAAGTTAGTTTTTGCTGTGTGGGCATAAAGTTATTTTTGCTGTTAAGTCCCATTTTTATTTTTTTGTATAGGCACTAAGTTATTTCTTTTTCTAGTATGGAAAGTTTTTCGTTTCTCTTCAAGGTCAAAACATATTTCTATTTTAAAAGGTAAAAATATTTAAATAGATAGATAGGAAACTAATATTTATAGCTGTCTCCCACACAACGGTGGGGAAAATCAATTTTTCAGAGTGTTATCTATCCATATAAACTTTATAAATTATCATTTGTTTAACTAGTATAAATCCTTTTATTTGTATTATAATAGGTATATATTTTTAAAAATAAAAGTTTCACTTTTTCTTTTCTCATGTAAGAGATCAAAATTCTAATTTTCCCTCAAGATTGTTTTATTATATTCGACCAAAAACCTTTACTGTAAAATGTATCTGGCATTAACCCATATTCACTATCAAATACCATCAAACCTTGGTAGCTTAAATTCAAATTGTTCAAGTTGGGGGCTTGTTCAACTTATTAGCATCATAAAATCTTGCATCAGGACTGATTGGGCAAATACTGGTTATAAATATTGAAATTCTGTTCAAGCCTTTTTGGTTCAAGTTACTTTATTTTGGTCAGAATTTTACCTGTCTATTAAAGCTAATCATCAGTCTTAATACTAACAAATTTCTCACACTTTCGAGTGTGGATTGTAAAGTCACATGTTTCAATGCACAATGAAATTAATTTAATTGAACAAAGGTCAGATTATACACAGATATGTGGAATTGGACAGAAAAATAAGTCAGATAGCATTTGCTGTTGGAATGCTAAAGTGTCGGTTTAGACAAATTTCATGGTAGTATGCACAAAACACTAAAGATTCCATAAAGTGGTTTTATAATTAAATTTTTGCAAGACTTTGTTGGGTTTTTTTGTTTGAAAAGTTGTTCGCAGAATTTGTTTATCAGTATAAAGTAGAATTATTTTGAATTACATTATTGTACATGAAATATAAGGAAATTTTCCTTGAGTACAATTGAAAAAAGATACTTTAAGATGGACCTTTTTATTATCTATTTCAAAAGTTAAGAATGCTTCCTTAAATTTTAAATTAAAATCAATAAACAGAAAGAATTCAATTTAATAATATTGTTTACACATCATTTTATAAGATTTCTTAAAACAGTTTTCTTAAAAAGACCTGTCCAAAATATGATGACAAGATAAAATTCATATGGGACACCATTCATGTCTATACATATTCATTATTGATATTTGTTGCATTCTTGATGGGTCTATGGTAGATAAGCTGACTTGGTCAATGTTAGGTTTTCAGATGATCTCTGAATATTTGAGTATCTGTCATTACACGGTACAAATACTATTAGGGTCAAACATCCATATAATATAGTCCAGCTAGTTAGGAACTCGTATCTGTTGGGGGAAAGCCATGGTATGGAACATGTTTAGTTTATTGGGGATTTGGAAATGTGTGACTTGGGTTAAATTTTATGTGGATACTAAGGAGTCTTCTTTGCAAAAAGGTTTTATTGTTATTATTATTATGGGATTTTCATGCATATTTTAACTTTAATATTTTCTAAAATTTTGTAAACTTTCATTTTTCAAATTTTTTTAGATTCTTGATTTAAGTGTTGTATTTGTTTTATGTAAAACTTTGTTTAGATTTGGGATGTGACTATCTAGAACCAATTTTGTTTAAGCTAAATTTATAACTTTATTGATATCAACTAATGTCTTGTTTGCTTTTAAAATCTATTTTTAAGTGGTTTAAGTGTATTTTGATTGAGGACATTTTTATAATTCATAGTTTAGGGGAGAGTTAAATTTTTTGAATTTGCAAATCATTTTCCGAAAAGGATGACTCAGCAATTAATCATATCTTGACCAAAGGCGATAGTTAAGTATGAATTACAGGCGCTCAAAGACTTTTTTGTTTCTGTTGGAATTCTGAAGCATTTTGATTGGAATGGTATATTTTGGTGGACTTCTAGATTGTGTATAATATCATTGGTTGTAGATGGTTGTTTGTGTCTTAGTGTAAGTTGTTGAGTGACATGTAAAGGAGGGTTATAATGATATTGATGTACTTTGTATATAGAAGTTTTTATTGACAGACATTGAATAAGTTGTAGTTTTTGTTGGGTTGTATATCTGTACGAAAAATGGCTTATTAATCAACATGCTGCTTTGCTATGCATCTAACTTCATCATAAAAAATGGACAAACTGGAAAGCTTTTGAAAGAATAAGGTGTAATTTGTAGTGGAGAGGGTTTTATCTCATCGTAAAATAGAGGATGAGATTCAACTCCTCCAACTGCAGGTATTCACCTGATAACTACTAATCTGACTAACCAACAGTAACTAACATGGTTAACCTTTGTTAACCTTTAGTTAACTCACTAACTAATGGATGACGGGTGACTGGATATTAACTTGATATAGCTAGCCTTAACTGTAAGTATAGTTAACAATTATCAGAAGTATGGATTAAAAAGTTTTGAAATATAAAGAAAATTTATAATTTTGTTAGATGCATTGAAAGTTAGTGCATGTGACTAGAAAAATGTTTAAAGAACTTAGTTATTTCTTTAAAATTGTGTCCATAGATACTTAAGTTCAATATTTTTAAAAGCTTTTTATTTTTATGAGTCATTTTACAGGTGAAGAAGTTTGGAAGTCTTATTTCCAAGCTGCAAGTTCACCTCCTAAAAATATTTTTTTTGTTTATTCTCAACAGTTATATTTGAGCTCTGCTTAAATGCAGAACAGGGAACCCTGTTTTTTTTGTGCTATGATTAAATGCATGACACTGGAGCCTTTTGCAGTAACCTCCCTTTGAGCCATCAAAATGTTTTATTGCAAAACACTTGGTCTCTCAGAAGAGGTCTTTTAATCTAAATGTTATAAAGATGTGAACCGCTGGGGTCTCTCAAAACAGGTCATGCTAAGTACCCAATTTCACCACACAGCTATTTTCCCCTTTGAATGGAATATCAAAACATTCTAAATATATATAATTCTTACTGGTATTCATTCACAAAAAATTGAACATTAAAATTTTTAAGAAAAATTGAGAAACTAATTTAGTTTGACAGCAGCATTGGCCAGATTGGATAGGTAGTGAAAATGGTTATCGTGATAGTAGAGATCATTTGAGCTTGGTTTTAATGCAATATATTTGAAGAGAATTCCCCATAATTTATGTTACAGACTAGGTATATACTAGTACCCATGTGCTTATATCTAATATATAATACTATCTTTAATGTTTATAGATGGGCTGGAATATTGGAAAAGGCCTACACGTCAAAATCAATTTTAAATGAATATAAGTTTTGAGATTATTTAAGAAATTAAGACTAAGACTTGTGCATTTCAAACTGGTTTTGGAATCCAAAAAATTACAGGTAAATAATAAATTGCTCAGGAAAACTAGAAAAAAGTATTGTGGAGTGTTACCTTAGACCAGTTTTAGATTTTTATGCTTTTAACTTTCATACTTTACACAGGTTTTTTTGTTAAATACCCTATAAAAAACTATGATTTTGCTGTACTCAACGAATTTTAGAAAAAAAACAAAGCAAGTGAGGTTGACATGAGAACAAATGATATTTGAAAACTTAAGATTTTATTTTGTTTTAAAGAAACAAGTTTTCAAGTTGAAAAAGGCAATCAACCAAAATCTAAAAAAAAATTGTAGACACATATTAAAGTATGTAAAATGCACCAACACTTTCCTGTCAACAGTAAAATATACATCATTGCTCAGACATGTTTCTGCATAAGTTTGCATGGGAAGATCCTTACTGGTTATAGGACATTACTCTATAGATAGTATTTATCTACATATTAATTTAATATATTTCATCCTGTGGACGCTGGACATTAACCTTTAGTCATATCGTCTCACATTGTTTTAGGCTGTCTGCAGGACAAGATTTAACTTGTCCGTGGATGGTTGCCTGGGAATGTTGGTCTTATGATTAACGAATGTTTATTCTGTACTTGATGTCAGCCATGTTTGTTACGATAGACACCTATCACTAGATGAGTCCCCTATCTATTTACAGATAAATTTTAGTTAACAACTGATATATGTCCATGTTATCTGTGAAAGTTCATCATAATTTAATCTCAGGTTATATTTTCATATTTGATGTACTGTTGTTTTAAAGTCTTAAGTGTTCTTTTCCAAAGCTGGTCATATTTGTTGTAAAATCAATGTTCATAATTTTAAAAAAGGAAATAAATTAAACTGGACAATTGTGTCAAATTAAAATAATATTAATAAAAAAATATCATCTGCAGTTCAACGAGAAATAATACCTGCATTTAACATAGCTAGCAGGCTAGCTATGCTTCATGTAAATTAATTGTAAAGCAGCCACTAACCTACCCTCATGTTTTATGAAAAGAAATAATAATCTCACTGAATCTCTTTTCAAGAATAACATTTTTGATTTCCATCCCTTAAAACTGCTATAGACTGCTGTATAAGTTCCTTTATATATGAAATTGTCATTATCTGGAATGTTTAAGTTTTTGCAGAAATAATGCATAGACCCATAAGACTATGATTTGCTTTTGTTCACACAAAAGTTATACAAGAATCTGATTAAAATTCAGTCCCACAGATAAAAAAACTAAAGACACTTTTCTAGTCTCTTTTCTGATGTATAAGGCCTAAATTAAAATATCATTTGTTTGCCGTTGTCCCACCGACCCATTTAAATGGTCTCTACCCAAAATATATTATTGGTTTTTTTTAAACAAAATTTTAGTGTATTTTATATTTTGTTTTTTTAATATTACATGTAATTCTTCTTTGATTTAGTAATTATAGTGATTGATTGATTGATTGATTGGTGCTTAATGTCCAGCGGCAAATATTTCATGCATATTCAGGACGAAAGCATGTTAATGATAAGTGATGATGAATGAATCCTGCTTTGTACTAGACCGACACGCTGAGCCAGATTTTTAATGTGCTAGCTCACGAAAGCAA
>JARWCS010000005.1:694684-712003 GCA_034783895.1 Geukensia demissa
TTTCTCTCAATTCTCATGCTTCTCAAGATTTCAACGAGAACTTGCAAGTTACCTATCCCTCTAAATATACGTCCCTGGTTAGAGTAACTGTGTGTAGTTAGAGTAACTATAAATAAAATCCAACAAGAGGTTAGAGTGAATCCTACAAGAGGTTAGAGTAACTGTGTGTAGTTAGGGTAACTATGTATAAAATCCAACAAGAGGTTAAAGTAACTGTGTCTGAAATCCAAAAAGAGGTTAGAGTAACTGTGTAAAATCCTACAAGAGGTTACAGTAACTGTAAAATCCATCAAGAGGTTAGAGTAACTGTATGTAATCCAACAAAAAGTTAGAGTTACTGTGTGTAAAGTCCAACAAGAGGTTAGAGTAATTGTGTGTAAAATCCAACAAGATGTTAAAGTAACTGTGGGTAAAATCCAACAAGAGTTTAGAGTAATTATGTTAAATCCAACAAGAAGTTAGAGTAACAGATTTTGATGGTCCTTTACATGTAAAATGGCTAAAACACCATGGATACCTTAAATCTCAATTTTAGTTCATTTAGCACTCCATTTGTACAAACCCCAATTATTTGAACAGTCCTCGAACAATTTTAATTATTTTCTCAGCCGTTCGAGTAACCAAATTACGACAGTATTTTGTTCAGTTATGTGTAAGAAGACAAAAGGTTCCAGTTACTGGGTGTAATATTATACAATGATGACGTGAGCACTACCTTGTGTACAAATGCAACCAATTCTCAATCAGCTAGAATCTTGGTATAGAATTACATGGTAAATTTCACTGAAGAGTAAAATAATCCATTTCTTTATCATGATAGGATGTTAAATCTCACTGGTTGATTACAACTTTTATTATCACTTTCCCAATAAATTTCAATTGAACTCTCAATGAAATAGTAGAAAAAATATGAATAATGTCAAAGGTAGATTTTAATACCAAGAGGTCTTTACAAGGACTTCAACAAGGGTGGAATAATAAGATCTCAAAAACTAACACACTGACCCATCAATTTTTACCACAAACTAACCAATATAAAAAGTCTTTAAAGCTTAGCACACCCTTTTCTAAACCTTGTTATTTTAAAACAGAGCAGAAAACACCATTAAAGTACATGGATTAGATCTCAAGGCATGTCACCTGATAGTGGACAGTACAGGTGCATACAACATGCAGGAAAGTTGAACTAGATTCATTGGATCTAGACCATGGATTAAGAAATAAATTAGGAAAAGTGTGATAGCTGAAAAAGTTAATATGAAAATACAGCTTTTTCCTATTTCTTATTTTCTTACTGTTTATAAAAAAGAGGGGGGTACATGTCAAAGAAACATTTCTGTAAGAAATGAAGGGAATCCCTGAATCAAGAGGTTCTCACAAATCGTTCATCAAGGCTAAATCCTTCTCTAGATCACCCAGACAAATAAAACATTTATACTAAAAATAAGCAAATCTTGCCTTAATGTTATACATATAAATACAAAATATGTGAAAGACAAAGTCCTACCAATGACCTTGACTCCTGATTTGGAACAGACACATGATACATGTGGTGGGGAAAACATGTTTTTCTGTATCCAAACCCTCCCTACATGTACATCAAGGCCAAACCCTCCCTACATGTACATCAAGGCCAAAGGCAAAATTAAAGCAAACAAAAGCTGTAAAAGACATACTGAACTAAAAAAAACATACAATAGTGCACACAATCCAATTGAAGAGTATTTTAACAGTAAGAATACTTAGGTAACAATTAGTAATCTATCAAAGGAATAGTAACCCTGATATGGACAAACACCTTGGAGACATTTCCAGTGTAATGGCTGTATGTAATACTGGACACAGAATGATTATGTTAATGTCCTTCAGTACATAATACAGGACACAGGTTTAGTGTAATGGCCTGTCAATAAAATCTCTGTAACAACATGTTACATCTGACCCCATTCAATTTATACAAAGTATTTTTAAATCGGATCTGTTAACTAAACTCGGTTAAAATATTGACATCTGAAATTACTGATTTTTTTTCTTGCTTTTCTCTGATTACAATCTGGGTGTCTTATTTTTTAAATTGTATACATTTTTGTAATTTCAAAACTTACCTGATGTATACAAAAACACAGATGGGAATTTAATGCTTTTTACTCAACCATGAGATTAAATTTACACTCCCCTTTCACTGAAAAATATGTCTGGTGCATTTTATTATCATGCTTTAAAAATAAAAGGGTGTATTACTGATATAAAAAAACATTAGTATGGACAATGAAATCTGCTGTTACTGTGAAGAAGTAAATTTGAGAATACTTGCGAACTTGACAAGAAATTAAAATTCAAATGTAAATTCAAAGTTGTTCTATAAAAACAACAAAAAAAACAGAAGAGTAATAAACAAAGAGTATGTCTGCCTGACAGAAATACTAGATACTAGGCAAAGAGCAGGTATGTAAAGTTATAAGGCATTGCACAGATAAAATACTAGGTAAACAGACATCTAACCATTGTTGTTCCTTGCCAAATCGAGTAAGGGTTATAAAAGCATGGAAACAGTCAGGGAATCTGACTAAGTAAACAGACATCTAACCATTGTTGTTCCTTGCTAAATCCAGTAAGGGTTATAAAATCATGGAAACAGTCAGGAAATCTGACTAAGTAAACAGACATCTAACCATTGTTGTTCCTTGCCAAATCCAGTAAGGGTTATAAAAGCATGGAAACAGTCAGGAAATCTGACTAAGTAAACAGACATCTAACCATTGTTGTTCCTTGCCAAATCGAGTAAGGGTTATAAAAGCATGGAAAGAATCAGGAAATCTTCTAAGATGATCATGAGCCTAGAATTTTCAAAGCCAAGGAGTTATAGTCCATTGATTGAGTCATCAGCTTATCTCTGTCCAGAAAAAAATAATTGTAGTTAATTTAGTACTGAAAACCAGGACATTTTCTCTGTATAAAGAATATGTCAAATTTAGCCCAAAGTAATGGTTAATATGTTACAGTGTTCTATATCATTATATCAGATGACTAAAGGGGAGTTTTAACAAATTATGAAATTACCTGACAAAAAAATAATGTTTTATATAATTTACAGTGTTTGTGATGCCACCATCTTCATGCCTGCCAGGTAAACACAGGTAAATATCAGGTGGAAAACTATATTTTAATCATCATAATTCTTTAAAGTTGTGAAAAAATACAGCTTTATGAAGGATAAGGTGAATAATTGATGATTTGTATATGTTGAGGTGAAGGGTCAGTTAAGTCTTCTATATATTATGGTGTTCACAGGACGCCAAAAGCAGTTGACCTTAGAGAGATGCTAAATTTGGGCTGATTCTAAATATAAAGGATATTATAATAAAATTCTAAAAAACTGAAAATTTCAAAAAGACCTCCTGTTAATTATAGGAGACTGACATCTTATTCCAGAGTTTGAAAGACAGCTTGAAGCTTCAACCAAGTTTAATACATTTGTATAACGTTTTAAAAGATTTTTTGCCATTTATTTTGCAGTATGTCAGCTTTGCATTTATGCATGCGAATTGTGTCACTTTTTCACAATTTTGTCATTTGTTAAAAAAACTAGAGGCTTAGAATTCTAAGCCTGCATCACACATCTGATATTGGGCCAAACAGAAACAAATACAAATGGCCAATAGTTGGCATGGTTGTTTTATAACATTAAAAAGGATCTTCCTAAGATGTTTCCTTTCAAAAATTACTCCATTCGGGCAAGCAAACTTAAGGAAATTTTTGTTTTTCAGAAACAAGAATCCCCATGGTGGCTATGTTTAAGTCTGTTCATGAAGAAATAAAGAAACTTTAAGAAGAGCCTTGCATAGATACAATTTCAGAGTAGAAGATTTTTTAATGTATCAGGCAATCAGAAACAAGAATCACCAATAGTAGTCATGATTTTTTTTTCTGATCAAGACGAAATGATGAAACTTTATAGAGGACCTTGCGTAGATGCTTTCTGTCATATATTGTTCCATTTGGCCAAGCAGTTTCAGATGTATAGGAGGATTTTTTTATGTTGCAGGCAATCAGAAACAAGAATCATCCATGGCAGCCATGCTTTTTGTCAGATAGGGACAAAAGAAGCAAACTTTGGAAAAGACCATGTATAGATGCTTCCTGTGAATTCTATGGGTTTTAATACATGAATAGAAAACCTACTAAAAGCCTATGGAAAATCCAGAGAAAACTTTTCCTGCCAAATTTTTAAATATTTATATCTGAAAAATGAACATGTTGACCCATAATTTTTCTGCCTATTTTTTTTCAAATATATAAAATGACTCCTAAGCTTTTACAGCACTTTGAAAACAACACAGCAGTGAAGATCATTAAGCACAAAAAATCTTACAACAATTGCTTCAAAAAGACCATTATTGTCAATGTCAAAATACAACCAACTTCACCTATGTAACAAACCATGTTGGTTTATGTACTACAACATTAGACACATGTCACTGTGACATTTTTTACATTTTAAATTTTTTTTAATATTATTTCACACTTTTGTACTTTAGAACCTTTAATGTTCATTTCTCAAAAGATGTATGACATTTTTCAAATATTAATTTTAACACTACTTAAAAGAAGGTTGTGGTTTATGTTTTGCTTTTTTACATTTTAAGCTCGAATTTTTACAATACGATCCTAAGAATGTGTCTCAATGGTGTCTACATGTGATGTGTGACTGGTCTTATTTAGTAAACCTAAGAGTAGCAGAAAATGAACAACACAGCCAGGTTAATTTATCAAATAATGTTTTACATAACATAATGATAAATTGCAGTGAAAGTACAAAAAGACTTCGAAGCATATTGAACCTAGTAGTTCCTACTGCTGGATTTGGTTTACTATTGAGATTGGTGTGGATTTGAGTACTTCTTTTACTATCATGTATGTTTGGATGTCGGACTACCTTTGTTTAGTTTCTAATGCTACTGACGAGAGGTTACGTCTTGAAATGTACATATAGCATATAAACATTCACCAGATTTATTCATCATTGGTAAACCTGTACATAAATGAGACAACTACTAAAATGTGATTTGTCAAAATATAATTTCTTAAAGAGTGAATTCGACCTTCTACTGAGACCCCATTAAGAGATACCAGCTATAAAAGACTTTAAACTCAAAAATATTGTAACTATTTATAATGTATGTAAATAAACTTTTTAGAAAAAAAAAACACCTGTTTTGTAAGACTACAAAGAATAAAGGAAAAATGATAAATGAATCAAAATCTACATAAAAACTTATAAGTCCATGACACTGAATTCCCATACACAGTATTGAATGTCTCTCTGTGGTATCGCTCATCAGTTTTCAATGAATATACATAATTTTCTCACAAAACAGTTTAGTTTTATAAGAAGAAGATTACTTTTGTCACATAATACTACTGTTTTTATCTAAAAACTTGAATGCATCTTTATCATTTTTCTTTAAAGGTCAAAAGTCAAAAATACTACATATGACAAAATGTTTCTTAACTTACTTTAAGTTTGGTAATTCCTTTCAGAACTGCTAAAGCCATTTTGAAAATTTTTCACCGAAACTAAGAAGTCCTAATTGAAGAAATTCCAAAAAAATTCAAAACAGCGAAATTAGAACTGCATTCTTTTCCACCTGTTTATAATTCACTATATTGTTGTACTATAAAGATGAAGCGAGCTGTGACAGTCTTATTACAATAGGGTCTACAACAAGTCAACCAAATCTGGTTTTATTATAGTAACCCGAATCCTCCAAACTACCCAACCCACGATCAATAAACGATCACTTTCTTATTCGCTTGATTAGTATTGCCCAATCAATCAACTTTGTCCAGGTCACTGTTTTGACAAATTATATGATCAATTCATCACATTTATCGACATAATGCTCAATAAGTGATATTTTTGTTTTTCTATCTTCAGGTGGGATTTTATAATTATTAAGGTATTTCACAGGTAATAAGTTTCCTCCCTGATATTTCTGTTTAAAGAGCTGACATATATAAAGATGTCCAAATAAAATCAGGCTTAATTGGGTTAAAGCTAACATTTACTTTTTTGATCTACATAATGAAAAGATTAGTTGTAGCTTTGTTAAATACAAATAAAGGACATTTAGTTGGCTGAAATCTTGACTATGGTCATTTAAAATTGACACACCAAAATTTTTTAATTTGGGGTTTCTGAAAAATGATTTTAATATTCAACTCTTCATTACTTATAATCTTAATTATTGAAATAATGACTATCCTTAACTGAAAAATTTAATAAAAGGAAAGCAATCTTACTGACAAATCGACAGACTTTGAAAATTCTTAACAAAATACAGGATTTTCTTTTGATGTTTTCAGTTGTGTTTTTTGCTCAAACTTTAATGTAGATAGCCATAATCCTTTGTTAGCTTTTCCAAAATAATGGGTTATAAAACTACAGTTACTTAAGCAAAAAGCATGAAAACAGTATAACCTTTCTAAAGTAATATCAAAGATTTATCTATTCACCAAGTTTGGGTGCTTGTGAAAATAAACTTTCATCGTGCAGAGAGAGAATAACATTTTTGATTAATATCCAACAAGGGCAATTCAAAGCATGGCAACCCCTCTCCATGTACAAAACTTACCAGCTGACCTTCACTTTTAACCTATGACCTTGAAAAACACACTGAATTTCAGATTTTTCAAAAGTCTGAGTATGAAATAAGTAGAAAGTTTGGTCAAATTCCATTGCTGATTGTTAATTATAAAGTGTTCATAATGACACACAACATGTAATATGTTTTAAAAGCTGTTGATGAGAAGTAAACTAAAATAAAGTGATGGTTGCTTCTCGACTGATTCCAGCCACATTTTAGGAAGATATGTCCAAAATTTGTTACACCAATTGGCAATGAATAACATTCATATGATAAATCCACTCATTATTATTCATATATATTTCTCAAACTCAAACAATTGTAAACTTGTTTTTTTTTTCACTATGATTTGTTGACACAAACTATACATTTTGAAATGGACATAAAATTTAAATGATATTTGAAACTTGTCACCATCAGTGAATTTTAAATACAAACTTCAACAAAGCAGAAAATAAAAAGGATTAGTTTGAACAATCGTTAAATATTTTAATATATAATAAGTTTCATTTCATGGTAAAACCTCATTTATTAAGCCATTCCCAAAAGGTTTAATATAAAATTTATTAGGATTAAATTGGTGACATTTAAATAAAACCTCCACAGTACACAGTAAAAGACAATATTAGAAGAAATTAAAAATATCTCCATACATTTTGACTGTTATGTTTAAAAAAGACTTTGTTTGAATGGGCTATACACAAATTTCAACAATATTTTAACTTAATTGGGGGGTAGATTTGCTGGTAGAGAAAGCTTCTGTTGAAATAACCCAATCACAGGCAAGTAACTTACAATTTTGTAAAGTAAAAAAACAGAATGTAAAGTAAGACTATATTGGTTAAGGCAGAGATTGGTGATTAGCTACAGTGATCTGTATAGCAAAGATCATTCAGGTTCCCAGAATCACAATTATAGTATAAAACAAACATTATCTTTTTACTGTTTAAGCAGGCTACAGCAGCCATATTGAAGTCACCTTGCTTTAGGAATATAACTTGAGAAAGATGGTGGCAAATGCCTTAGCAACACATCAGGAATGATGTTAACTTTTGTTTTGGAAAAAATGGAAAAGATTGTAAGCCTCAACTTGGCAATGAAAATGGTGAAAGTTGGTTACCTTTAAATTGTGTTGGCAATGAAACTGGTGAAAGGTGTTATCCCTTGTCTTGAAAATAAAACATGTGAAAGACTGTTTTACCCTTAAATTGCCTTTGCAATGAGACTGGTGAAGGCTGGTTACCATTAAATTGCCTTGGCAATGAGGCTGGTGAAAGAAATGGGCAACACTTACATTACATTTTACCTTGACAATGAAACTAGTGAAAGATGGCAACCCTTGTCTTGGAAATCACACTTGGAAAAATGGTATAAAGTTTGCAAAATCTGGGAATAGCTTAAATCTTGCATTTGAAAGGAAACTGGCATGAGGACTGTGAAAGACAGTAACCTTGGCCTAAGAAGCAAACCTTGAAATACCTTTAAACTTGCCTTGGGAACAAAAGTTGGTAAAGACGATGACCCTTGCATTATTGGGATAGGCTATGTGGGAGAAAGTGTGGAAAGATGGTGACCCTTGCCTTAGGCATGAAACAGGGGATAGATAGGGCCAATATCTTTGGAACAATCTCTAGCTGCCCTCCCAGTTTCGAAGTATCATACACATGAGCTATACCGGGGGTGCTAAAGAAGACACGAGGACTTCCTGCAGAGCAATTGATAGCATGTAAAATCAGCTTCCTAAAGACCAAACAGTCAACCAGATCTTTTGAGGTGTTTACACAATAATATATTGTGCTGAAAAAACGTAATCCCATAAAAACATATGTATAAATTATTGTTGTTGCAGGTATCTAATACTTCACTTTTAAAAGTAACTTATATGGTCGTTAAATATTCTTTTAATTTGTATTGGAACACTGTGCAGTTTGGAAATGTCTTACTGTATAAATAAATTGGACATGTTTGATTTCTACCATTATATCATCAAGGAAGTCTTCTACAAATGATACCATGATTCAGTTACAACATTAAGTTTTAAGGTATAGACCCTTTTACTGTAACTGTGTTCCTGTTACTTTGGGTGGAAAATAACATATTTTCCCAGAAAAATGACGTCGGCGGACAATCAAATATGACGTCAGAACTATTGTGTCGCCGTATTTCGTACACCCAGAAGCTGCTTCCACACAAG
This sequence comes from Geukensia demissa, assembly GCA_034783895.1. Lineage (NCBI taxonomy): Eukaryota > Metazoa > Mollusca > Bivalvia > Mytilida > Mytilidae > Geukensia > Geukensia demissa. The sequence goes on from JARWCS010000005.1 coordinate 703,526, forward strand.
CGTCAGAAGCAGGAACGCAGCATCAGTAAAAGGGTCTATTCAGACCATAATTGACCATATGATTATTAGAAATACCCAAACTTTCTAAAAGAACCTAAAGTAATAACATTTGATAAGATCAAGAAACTTTATAAATTTATAGTAAATCTTTTGATCATTAAAAGTTTTACAGATAATTTTTTACTCAGAAAAATCATATTTTTAGAATCATTGAGTGAAATCACTATTTCCTTTAAATGGTTAAAAAAAATAAAGATATTTTAAACACCATTTTTAACATTAATACAGACAGAACAAAGTATTTCTTTTACAGTAAGAATGAAAGTTGGACTTTGTTCACTAGAATTTCAAATGGCTTGAACATGAACACCATTTTCAATTGATTCACCATTTTTACCATTTTTATGAACTGAGAATATTGAATGGGCCTCTAACTTGAACAATTTTAAATGGTCCCTTGGCTGTTTAAGTTACCCATATTTGTCTGTATATTCACAACTCCTCAATGTGCTTCAAACTTCTAACATAAAAAATTCTTCACAATGATATTATAATCTGATAGAAAAGTAATCAAAGTGTTCTGATCTATATGAAAACAATATGAAATAGTTTGATATATAAATGATATTTTAATCTGATCTTTTGGAGTATATGCAAACAAACTTTAAAGAACCAAAAGCCGTATATATAATATAAAAATACCTTAATTGGAATCCGACTTTTCTTTGGTTTATCCATCGTTTCCATTCTTTTAATTTTAAAGTTTAAATGCTTGTTCTATCTTGTTTACATAAAATTGAAATTTTAAATAAATTATCCTTTTAAATGAAACACAAATTCCATCTTCAGATGCCAGATGCATCAAAAACTACTGCTGGATTGAATTCCATGACTTGTGCCAAAATATTTTACTCTGACAAAATAATGGTGAATGGGAATTTTTAAACTGTGAATAAAATGACCGTATAGACTATATCGTACTGAAGTGGATTACTTTTTTGGTCTTTTAACCATATCATATCATAATATGAATGAACTTATTCAAAAAAGAAAATAATAAATCTATAAAAATTTCAAAGTACATTTAAATTTGTAAAGAGATTTGAAGCCCTTAGCAATTACTTTAAGACAGGTATTAAGGATGGAGCTAATTAGTGGCCAAGGGATTGAATATTATGCATTTGGCTGTAAGTAACACGGATCTTGACATTAAACTGAGCAAGTTTACTGACAGATGCCATGCTGTTTGGACTGTAGATTTAATATAGATGGATACCTTTAGAGGACCAAGGTTTACCTGTATTTTTACCTGTAGGTTAAAGATCAAAGCACTGGTAGTAAATATATGCACCTCAGCAGGTGCTTTACAAATTGTCAATGAGAAGTAACAAAAAGAGCTTTACCAATATATTTTACACACATGAAGATGCTCCAAAGAATATATAATTCAACATTGTGTCACATGAATGAATGAATGGTCACAAAAGAGTTTTGTGGTGAAATTTGAACATATGAAGATTCTCTAAAAATAGTGCATAAAGAATAATATGTTCCACTAAATGTTTCAACAAAAATTATAAGAAAAACCATGAAACATAATTCATCTGGACTTTGCACTTGACTAACATTTTTTCCTATGTGCCTAGTGCAGTAATGGGTTTGACCTGTACTCTATCTGTGACAATCCATGTCTTATTCTAAAGGGCTTTCCCAAGAAATGATTCTGCTAATTTTGATAAAAAACAAAACAAACAAGACAAACAATCAATGACTTTTACAGTATCTAAGGACATTTGTAAAATTGAGATTTATGCAAAAACAGAAAATAGATATACGGTTAACACACAAGAAAGATTAAGTCATATAATACAAGAAACAGTGCCTTTATTGTCATTCTTTATCCTGAAAGTTTCTGTAAGGATTTTATTTACACAGCATCAGTACAACAGGTCTCAGAAAGGAGTACATAAGGTATGGTAAAACCCAATATTTGGCCCAAATTTTAGATTTTATGACACAACAATGATTTTGGTAAAAATGCTGACATTTACCCTATTTTCTTTTCATTATCATATCTAATAATCGTCCTTTAATAATTCATTACTTATTCTTATAAAATTGTCCTCATTTCAATTGATTGAAAGTTGCTTAAAATCTAGCGGCAAATATATCATGCATATTCAGGACAAGAGAGAATTAATGAATGATGGTGAATGAATCTTGCTTTGTACTAGACCAACATGCTGAGCTGGATTTTTTAACATGCTAGCTCACGAAGCAACAGTTCACAGGAAGACATTTCACTTTACCCAGACACATAGTTCTGCCTCTGGGCCGACCAGTCTGCTCTTTCTTATTAATGCTGCTTGCTTAGTGGAGAAGCAGGAAATATAAATTTTAATTTCTTTGGTTTGACCTGACTAGGGATCAAACCTATGACCTTCCACACTTGAGAAGAGCACACTAACCAGTACACCATTGAGGTAGTCTCATCATTTCGACAAAACAAAACAGCAAGGAGCATTTGCCTATTTCAACAAGAATGTAACATTTTCTATAAAAATATCAAATATTTGTTTGTGTTTTGTTCAAAATAGATATGAGTGCACAAAAACAGAATGAAAATATTTTAATTAAACACTTGTACATGATAGGTCTTAAATTGTGCAAAGTTTGGTTTTGATTTTTTTTTTTTTTTTGCAACTTGTATCAAATTGTGTGATTTCTTAGAATATTAACATTTAAATCAATTTCTATGTGCAATATTACCCTAGTAGAACCAATTACACTAAAAAAATGTTGATTTTCTATTTATGAAAATTTTTCATTACAAAAGATATAGAATAATAGATATTAGGCACTTCTCATTTTTTAGTCAATTTCTTGGGCCAAAAACATGGCCTAATGGCCCTTGTCCTTTAACACAATATTCAATATCATGTGTTACCACATCAACAATATTTTGAACATAAATGGCTTGAATACCAAAGTGTTTTTACATGACAGTTATTATACAGACTTCGTGTGGTCACTGTATACACATTGTACTTCAATAAGCCACTGTTTTAAATGACAGTATCTTGAATGGCTTTATTTTGGTCAAACACAAGATAAAACTCGTCAACTGTTACAATTAATATTATAGGTGCTGAGCAACTGACCGCAGTACTGTTTAGTTCAATGTACCATAGTGTAGATTAATTTCCTAGGTAATACTCAAAACAATTCATCATAAAGAAGTCTTTTGATTTCAATTAAGAAAAATATATTGAAAATTCCTTTAAAGGCAGGACCCCATTGAATCCTGCTTTATCGTATGTCTTATGTCCAAAACACTGTTTTACATTCAATGGAATTTTGTAAATAAAAACAAGACCATCAAAATGTTTATTTACATTGTGAACAGAAAACTATACAATTTTGTGTCACTTTATGTAAACTCTTAAAGGGAAACAAACAAATTAACGCTTAGAAAGTTACACTGGCCAATTTTAATAATGGCAAAATATGAAAAATAAATGCAATCTTGTTTGTATGAATATCTTATGAAATTAGCACTAAGGGATAGACTTTTTTAAAATCTCCTTTGATGAAACCAGAATTTGACTTAAAATTAGACCTTGTAAGAATTGTTCCTCTTCATAGGTAGTATGGGAAAGTGAAAAAAAAACATGAACATCCTTATATACTTTCATGAAGTATTTCTTTAACTAATTATTGCAGATATAATATTACATTTACTTGATTGATTGAATGTTGGTTAACAATTTCATGCATATTCAGTATGAGAGCACATTAATGAGTGATGATTAATGAACCCTGATTTGTACTAGACCCACACATTGAGCCAAATTTTTTAGATGAACATGCTAACCGTTACATCAATGATGCAGTCCAATATTATATTTAACACCAAACCATTGATCAGTACAGGAAAACTGGACAAAATTATATGATATTTGTCATGTACAGACAAACACAATATATTATACTGGTCGAATATGCCTTGCAGTCACCTTTATTTAGCAGCCACATGATTTTAAATGCCCCATTTTCCATGACAATAGTTAAAGATTTTAACATGAATGAACTTTATTAAAGAGGTCACTTGTCCTAAATGGTCACTTCTTGTCATTGCCAAAGGTGACCTCTTAATACAAGTTTTACCAATATATTTTAATTACAGAAATTGTCCCATGTTTTACTATAGCTTTGTATGGCAAAACATGTCCTAAATACCGACTACAACTTGGAATTAGACATGACAAATAATAATTCTTAAAGTAAACCTTCCAAAAATGTTCCTTAAAAACAGATTTTATTCACTTATTTTCATTGTTTTATGAAATTTGAACATAATTTTTGTCAATTTTGTAACTACAAGGAATGCACAAACTTTCACAACTATTTGAATTTACAAGCAGTAAAAACAGGTTCTTATATTGTTGTTCTTCATCTAGATCAGCTTTCCAAAAAGATCAGAATAACTAATGCACATATTTTTCCAAAACTTCACCTCCAAAAAATCATGAAAAATTTGAAATTTTTTTTAAATGGGACACCAAAACAACCTAGGCAATCAACATGAAGTTTTGTAGTGCAATATCTGAAGTCTATAGAAACTTTGCAAAATATTGAGAAATTGACAAAAACAAGAAAAATCATTCTTTCCTACCTGTATGATAACTACACACCTGTGAAATATCTATTGACTAAAATATTGACATTTTTTAATTCAATTTTCATTAGCATTTAAAACAACAAAAGCTCTGTATATGGACAATAAAACTCAATAAATCTTTTCTTTGAATGAAATAAAATATGTGTTATTGTGTACTAAACCCACCTAATTTTCTCTATGGCTGTTTGTTTTATAAGATTAATAGGATTTTAGGATCGATACAGTGCCAAAATACCAGGTCACAGAAAAATTTGGCTTTGGTCCAGTGTCAACTTTTTTACGATCTCTTACAAATAAGGATCCTTTGACTTCAAATATAAAATTTTGCATGAGATTTATGACAGATCATATAACAACATAGAACACCTTTTTTCTATTACCTATCTGGTAACTGAAACAATGCAATACAGTCTTAATTTTTAATTTTAAAGCTTTTTCAATTTTCTTCAGAACCATAAAACATGTTTTTGTGTGATACAGATGCTGCTTTGTTAGAAAGATATGCACTGTTGACTTTTTGGCATGCATGTGAAACCAATAACATTTAACTTAATTCTGACATTTTTTTTCTGGGACTATTTCAACCTGCATTCATAGGGTGGCTGACTTTGGTCAGGTAAACACAATTGTTTAAGTTAAGCAAACTATTTCCCTATAAATACAAAAAACCACAATCCATTAAAGACATGTGCTTTAATATAGTCAAAAATCATGTCTGTTTGGAGAAATTGCAATTGTTTTTCTCTCAATTTCTCCAATTTCTTTCTATGTCTATTGCATGGAGACATTTATTTATGTTCCATGTCTGACGGACTACCATACTCTCTGCAAGTTTCAGAACTTTTGAAAGAGTTTCTACTAACTGGTCTGTAGGTTGCCTGGTGTAACAGCTAAATTTTTTGCCGTTACTAAATAGTATCATTCTAGCATCTGTAGCCATCCAATTTATGAACTTGTCTTTACCCCACCAATTTTTATGACTGTATCCCAAATATGAATGAAATATTACTGATGTGGCTAATCGACTAATCTGGCACAATATGTTAACATTAATTTTTTGTCCATTAAGACAATGTGTCATTCTGGTTGACTTGACAGAACCTACTGGACAAGTGCCCAAATTTTTTTTCTTAATTTTTACCAAACATGGCAGACAAAAGATACCTTGCAGCAATGTCTGATGAAATATTTATGTCTTTACAATGTTCCCATTGTGTTTACTTAAGTCAGGATATTATTGAAAATTGTTAACATTATTACGCAACCATAAAAAAATCGTAAAAATTTATATCTTACACTTCATTAGGAATGTACATTCAGTATGAACAACATTGTATGGTAATCTAAGCCAAGGAATATACACATAGATGCATTCAATATAAAACATTCTTAATGCTGACCTATTAAAGTTTTCATAATAATTCATCTGTATTTTAGTTCAAGACACCTAAGTTTCTGAGCGCTTTTTAGGACAAAAGATGCAACAATGATCTACAAGAATATGATACTTCTTAATAAACCTACTGTTTGTACAGGACTGTCTACTATTTTCTATATATAATTGGCTAGATTTTTCATGATTCAACAGGATAATCTATTTTGGTTTCTCACAATTCTAAACATCTAGTTATAAAAAAAGGCAGGATAATGTTAGAAATTGTAAAACAACATAAAACTATTGTAACATTATAAGTTCCAAACAAAGAAACATTCTTGAAATAACATAACATATATTGAAGAGTAAAAGTTTAAGAGCCCTGTATTATGGGAAAATAAAATTAAATTCATTATCGGCCAAAAATTCTTATACTTAACATTGAAAACTGTTCCACAAATGACTGAACAATATTTTTGGGGAAAAAATTAAATACATAGGAAAGAACAGAAGTCAACAGATACTTATGGTACAATTCTGTTGAATTCAAATCAGAGAAACTGAGGTCAAATAACCAAAATTTGGCTCTATAATGGAAAAAGAAATATGTTTATGATAACAAACCTAAATAACATCTACTTACAAACATTAGTCTCCCTCCAACTTCTCCGTTTAACTTTTGCATTTCTTTCTTCAGATCAACCAGTTTTTTATGGAGACGTAAAAACTGTGGATTGTCACTGGATAAAACTTGTTCATCTTTCCACCCTGCACCCAACCACTTGTTGTACTCATCAGATTTTACTGTTAATGAAAAGGTAAAACTTTGCTGAGAGTGTATCCAGCATCTAAACTGACATGTTTTTTTACTGTTAATCAACAGTTATTTGATAAGTGTCAACCCATCCGTTTCCTGCGGGAGACTCCCATAAAAAATGCATTTCTCCCCATTATACTAAAGAAATACTGTAAAAGTAACAATTTTCCAAGTGTTTTAATTTTCGCTATCTTTTTGGACATTGTTTTATTGTGACAATTCATACCTGTGAAACATCAAGTTTTACCTTGGCATCACTATGAAATAAGAAATTTACGTGGAAATTTTAAGCCCTGAATAAGTATGAAAATAGGTTTCAGCGAAAATTGGAATCCAGCAATACAAATACTTTTAAAGTAATTCTCTCGGGACATGCTCTTTGTCCTTGTTAACATTAGTAGGAATTTTATTTGTTAATATTTTACACCTAGCAGCCATGCTCAATGCTCATTTTAACATGGGTATACTTTATATTTGTCTTTTATCTTATACCTAGCATTAGTGCCATTTTTATGCTTCTTTCCTTTTATGGCTAATGAAGGAAATCACATCAGAATCGTTAGCAATATATTTTGCAACTTTTGTGATATGACAAAAATAGCAACCACAAGTTGTCACAAACTGATATCTTGACATGCATTATTGTACGTTTCATGAACTGAGTCTCTCACTTTTTACCAATTTTCGAATAATCACTTGAAGGAATCTTGACAAATCTTATAAAATGAAATATAAAAAAGTTTCCGGTAACTTTTGTATATTTCAGAATTTTTATACATATGCTTTGTTTTTCTCCACAAAAACAACAATTTTCACATGAGCACAGGACAAATAACGACACTTGGAATATAACACCCGATTCAGTTACCGGTAAGCTAGTTAAATCTCTTTCATAATCACCCTTTCAGATTTTATAATTGCTTTAAGATAGAATAGCTAAAATGTGAGAGACTCAGTTCATGAAACGTACATTAAATGTAACAAAGTTATCAAGTTAAAAATTAAATTCCCCTAAATATTGAGCTTCACACAAAATCACAAATAAGATTTGCTATGATTTTTTTTCAGTAATCATGCTTTAACTTAAATTTTTAGGTTTGTTTTTGGCAAAAAATTTCCCATTTAATGTGTTTATCTTCTCTACATAACTAAGTTACAATTAAAAGGGAGATAACTGTAAATAACTAATCTATATATTTTTATTCTATTAGTTTTTTTACATAAAATTTCTTTATTTAAAAAAAAAATTAGCTTGAGGTAATTAACTTAGATTTTGTAACAGAAATTTTTTTGGTTATGTTTTGTTTATACAGATACAAAGTAGAGAAATAAAAACTGACTGATAGCAGAAGGAGAATCTATTTCTCCTATGAATAAAACCACCAAAACACTGTTTTTTCAAGTCCTCCCCTTGGGAACCCCATACTCTGGTACACTGTGTATCCATGATATCACCGATGAATACTTTGTAATTCAAGGAAACGACATGTAGGATAAATACAAAATTTTGTGCAAACACTTCTTACCTAACTTAGCTTTGAGTCTTCCCCGGAAGACGTGTGTCGCCTGCATGTCAACAATAGAACATTGTAATATGTTTGACAC
>JARWCS010000005.1:720027-732733 GCA_034783895.1 Geukensia demissa
TGTACTTAGGATGTTCAGTAGGCACAGAAAAGAACGTACATGTATTTCAACAAAATCCTTTATTATTTCAGTTCTCTGGGTATGTTTGGTGTCTTACTGCCCCATGTGGGCCGACTTTTCTATCTTCTACTAATAGTATTATAACCAGGGTCAGTTTTGCCCCAATTTTCCAAAAATTTCCATTCCTTAATGAACTCATGTCTTGATCATGCACCCTCGGCTTTCAGGAATAGCTCTATTAAACTTTAACATGAACATCATAACAGCAGTATTAAAAGTATATGTTGAAATTGAAAGTAAAACAATAGCTGAATGACCAGAAATAAATCTGAACAGAAATATATTATATCGACCAGTCACTCCCTATTTTAATTCTTAAAAAACGATTGACGAACAGAAAGGTCAGGATTCACATAATTATTCAATATACATACTCTATGATGAGTTCAAGTAAAATAACCTGACCATTGGTCCTGCAAACTTAAAAAAATGCTGGACAGCTGTACAATTTAGCAGTCATGTCCGTTGGACGGTGCTACTTTCAAAGACTGTTGTTAATCATGTATTTGTAGATATGCATGTATACCTAAAAATACCATCTTTTTTTTCTAGGATAACTAGCCATGCCAGCCCCTCCACCTGGTGGGTACTCCTATGGACAGCAAGGACCATCATGTTTTGACAAAGTTAAAATGGGGTTCACCATGGGATTCTGTGTAGGAATGGCTTCAGGTGCACTGTTTGGAGGATTTTCTGCTTTAAGGTATGTGTTTGTATCTATGTTAAGATGTAGTGAAACCAATATCTGATATATAACCAGATTTATTTGATAATTAAAACATGATATGTTTTTGATGATTAAAAAATATGATATGGATTGAGTAAACCTTTTCACTTTAGAATTTCAAGAAATCACAAATATCCAACTATATCAGACTTTTTTAAGCTGACTATTTAAATTTGATTAAATCTTTATGTTTCCTCAACATTACAAACATTTATAAAACAGGTACACAGACAGTCAGTGGTCCAACTTGTAAAAGTAAAAAATAATTCTTACTTTTACAAGTAAATTTTTTGCATGCAAAGTTATCTCCCCTTTACTTCTAGAAGTAAATTTATTTAAAAGCATGGAAATTCACAATCTTTCAGTTGTAAACACATTCAATTAAGAATTTTCTCTGGGTCATTAATATATTTCCACTGAAGTTCAACCTTTTATCTTTGTGATGTAACAGGAACTGTCTATGTACATGGGTGTTTGATCAACAGGCCTTCAAAGATAGGTCCCCTGAGAATTTCTATATCATTATTAAATTAATAAGAAACAAATGAGAGTTTCACTGAGCATGAAATTATTAATATATAATTATAATTTAATGAATCTTTAAAGTCAAATACATTTGAATGCTTACAGAATGTTGGATTTAGGCAAAGCATTCAAGAGAAATCAAAGATAAAATAAATTGGTGGGTGGCTGTCTCATGGACAATCACGCCACATCTCCTATTTTTATATTTAACAAATACTTAAATCTTAAAATGGCCAAATCAAATTCATTGTAAAACTCTCTGAGAGGTCGATTTTATTTATTAATTTATTATTCATTTATTTTGTAGAACTGTTAACAACCATTCAAGACAGGTAGAAGCAAAATAAACATTAATATTTTGTTTCCTATGATGAAAATGATCTGATCATCCTTAATTAAATGGTTATATTCAAAACTGATTTCAGAGAAATAATTACTTGCCTATAGCGTAGTCAACAGATTATAAAGTATCTCAATGTGAAAGGGAGATTTTTCTGAAAGATTGTTTATCGTTATCTCTAGGAGGTAGATTTCTTGCATTTTTTAAAACTAACTTGTGCTACTCATTTAATTGTAATCATCAAAAACTTTTTTTTATCAATTTTCTTTTTTTGGTTATGGCTTGACTTTTGAGGCTGAAAACTGAATATGTCACTTTAAATTGCTTGATTTTTCATAATAGGTGTCAATATACAGTTTGCATGAACTTCCTCTGTTTCGGTTCTAATGCTACTGATGAGAGGTAACTCCTTGAAATGTACATAAAGCATACCTAAATTTTCCATATTTAATTAACATTGGTAATTTTGTATTTAGTTACTACAAAACAAAATTCTTTGGCAAGGTGTTATGCATTTAAAAGATAGACATGTACATGTTTAAGTACAGGTGATATATTATTCTAACAGTTTGGTTATTTTGGAAATTTATAGCAAAAGTGTTATTTTGTAACTTTTAGCAGTAAACAGGTCAAGGAAAGTCCCTTTTGACCAAAAATATTCATATGATGAAAACATGGATTTTTGTTACACTTCAATAAGACAAATTTTCTGAAAAAAATGTCAACACTCAAGACTTTATTTTTGCAGCTGTTCCCTTCCAATGAGATATGGCATGTGTGCATCAGTACCCACAAATGTTCAGGTCAGATCCATAAACATAGGTCTTTTGATGGAAACCACTGAACTCTATATTGAGACCAATAAATGGGTTAAGAGTTTACATTATAAGTTTTTTAACATCAGAACTAGCTTATTTAAATGTAAGTTTAAAATACCGACATGTGGGGTAAGACATGTCCCTTATACCTGCTAAATACAACAGTAATTAGAATAAGATGTAATTATATTACCTCAAAAGATAAGAATTTTCATTTAAAAAAATTTCCATTACAATGTGATAATACATGTACAAGATATTAGCACCTTACATGAAATAACGCTTGATTCTTGTCTAATAATGCCTGATGCTTGTCTAATAATGCCTGATGCTTGTCTAATGCTTAAAACTACATGATGCAAAATAAAAATGGCAGTGAATACCGGTAAATTGATTGTTCTATTTTAACTGACCTTCATTTCTTATCAAAATGAAAAAAGGTCAACTAAACTTTACAAAAGGATAATAAAGAAAGACAATTTTTCCATAAAAAGGAGATTTGTTAGTCTTTTTTTAGGAGGTCAGCTCAGAGAACTTTAACAAGTACCAAATTCACCTACAATACTGATAATACTAGTTACTATAGGAAGGTCCGGAAAATAGGTGTGTAATTATAAAGGCACATCATATTACCCCACAAACCATAGAAGTTACATACATGTAGCTACATTTACGTAAACAATTTGTGTAATGAAAATGTCTTTTTTCTATACAGTTACAATGATCCATAAAAATATTCATGTGCGTTCCAAACAGACTAGATCTGACCAAGATAGAATTATCAATTAATCTGTAGATTTTCCATTGGAACAGTTCTGTCCTAAAAACCACACAGTAATAAATTGTTTTTTGGTAATAGTTTTTAAGTTTGTGTTTAATGATGTACATAATAAATTTCAAGAAGAAAACAGAGAGTCACTGCCAAAAAAATGCTCTGAGAGTTTTAAAACCTGACAAAACGTCAAAACACCCAAGCCTTCTTAAAAAAATGGTGTTATAAAGAAATAATGTGAAAGACCTATAATCTCTAATTCATTTTTTCTGATAATATTAATACTTTACCCATTCTGACCTCTGACCTCTGATTTTGATGTGCTCAAGACATAGTGCTTATACTAATATGTTTTCACTTTTGTTTTTATTAAGACTTCTGGAAAATCTACATTCATCAAAATAATATATGTACGAACTTATAAAAATATAATTTATTTTTAATTCACTACAAACTAAATAACTATCATATTAAAATATATCTGCTGATCTAAAAATGGAAATATGATTTTTGACAGCAACCTCAACATATAAAGTTTAGCTTCCGTATCACGATCCCTTACACAATGGTTATCTTGTCGTATGGATGTAGGTTGATGTATACAATAGGATGTTTTATGAATGTCAATAAAACAATCTAAAAGACAGCATGCAATTAAAATAAATAACAAAACATACATCATTCTGCAAAATAAATCATATCAGCCTCTGGTTAACTTGAATCTATCAATGGGATTACAATTAGCTTAAAAGACAAAAATTTGATTTTAGATTCTCATCCTGTGTTAAGTTCCTCACCCATCCTTAAACAATTATGTATTTGGTAATTTAACGGGGAAAAAATCTCAATATCAGGCATCATTCATGATACAATGGATTGTTTCTGAAATGCATCAGAATTCTAGGATGTAATTGTTCTGGTTGATTTTCATTGGTCAAGACGTCATTAATAGGGATGCTGAGAGTGGGCAATGCATTTAACAAGGACTGAAGTCGAGTTTCTGAATTAATACAGACTAAATAAAAGTATAGATAAAGATTTATAAACCTACAGACTAGTTTCTGACCTGAACTTTATGGTTATAGGTTTGGGGGTCACCACTTTTTAGGAGTTTGATTTGCACATAGATGTTGTGTGGTGTCCTTGACATTTACTCCGTATTTTTACCGGGTACTTTTACATCAATTTAACAAATATTTGAAAAGTGTTGTAAATGTTGAGTGTACATGTTTTTTTTTTAATTTCTCCCCACCATCTCCCACTTCTTTACTGAGGATGAGAATCTAAGATTTAATTTTCTATGGCCTTTTTGAGTTCAGATAGACAGATTTTACTGTAAACTTGGTTCCCATCAACATGGAATTATACACATCACATGACCTTCTCCCTCTCACTCACATGCTGATCACATGACTATACTATAATTGAAATACTATGATTGTTTACAAGAACTAAGCAGTCCCCCTCGAGTCTTTCGTCTTTTATGTTTAGGATCTGGAATGGGCGTATCGTCTACTGCTTTATGAGGTTTTCTTCCATCTGGAAAATAAAATAGAAAACAACACTATATGTGTGTAGGATTAATATACTGTTTAAGAAGACTCTCAGTTTTATTTACACTCTGTGGAAATGATTTTTTCATGAAAATTCATAAACACAAAACATCAAACTTTACCTAAAATCACTAAAAAATGAACAACATAATAGGGTATTAAAATCCACTATCATGTATGGTATGAAAATATGTTGCCAGAAAAATTGAAAACTGTTTATTCTTCATACTTTTACAGTATAGCTGAAATGGCAGTTAAGGCAAAGCTTCATGTGAAAACAATGTTCTTTACTCAAATATGAACATTGTAAAAACCAACTGGCGATGTTTTGAAATTATTTGACCTACTTGATTTATGGGGTCAAGATATGAACTTAGCAAACCTTGACCCAACTAATAATAACAACTTACCCTTACCACTTAAAATACCCTAACCCCAAAGAACAGGATCAGATAAAATTAAGGTAGGCCTATCATTAGCCCCTCTCAAAGTTCAAGAAAAATGTACTGATACAGTAGAGGGATTACATTTAGACTCTACTTTCCAAAATCATGCTTCTTTTTAAAATTTGTGATAATCCTGTTGACATATGCTCTTAATAGGCAAAAGGGTTTAGGTACCCATAAAAATAGTTTAACCCAACACATAACATGCCCGTACTTAGGCTGTCTGGTTACATGTTTATCATTGTATTTATTGTATGGTAGGTGGTTAGTGCAGTTGTGGTTTTCAGTATTTTTGGTAGATGGTTTGTGCAATTTGTTGTGGTTTTTGGTGTTTTTGGTAGGTGGATTTTGCAGTTTGTTGTGGTCTTCTTTGTTTTTGGTAGATGGTTAGTGCAATTTGTTGTGGTTTTTGGTAGGTGGATTTTGCAGTTTGTTGTGGTTTTCTGTGTTTTTGGTAGGTGGTTAGTGCACTTTGTTGTGGTTTTCTATGTTTTTGGTAGGTGGTTAGTGCAATTTGTTGTGGTGTGTGATGGTAGGTGGTTAGTGCATTTTGTTGCAGATTTTGTAGGTGATAAGTGCGAGTTGTTGTGGTTTTATGTTTTTTTTGGTGGGTGCTTAGTGCAATTGTGGTTTTTAGTAGGTGGTTAGTGTAGTCTGTAGTGGTTTTCTTTGTTTTTGGTAGATGGTAAGTGTAGTTTGTTGTGGTATTCAGTGGTTTTAATTGGTGGTTCATCTAATTTGTTGTGGTTTGTGATGTTATTTATCGGTGGTAAGTGCAGTTTGTTGTGGTTTTCTGTGTTTTTGGTAAATAGTTAGTGTAGTGTTGTGGTTTTCAGTGTTTTTGGTAGGTGGTTAGTGCAGTTTGTTGTGGTTTGTGATGTTATTGGTAGGTGGTAAGTGCAGTTTGTTGTGGTTTTTGTGTTTTTGGTAGGTGGTTAGTACAGTTTGTTGTTTTTTGTGTTTTTGTAGGTGGTTAGTGCAGTTTATTATGGTATACAGTGTGTTTGGTAGGTGGTTAGTGCATTTTGTTTGGCTTCCTGTGTTTTTGGTAAATGGTTAATGCATTTTGTTGCGGTTTTCTAATGTTTTGGTAGGTGGTTAGTTCAGTTTGTTGAGGTTTTCTATTCATACTATTTTGCTGGATATGAAAGTCTTCCTTACTGATAATACCAGATGTACATACTATTTTGCTGGATATGACTTACTGATACTATTAGATATAGATACTATTTTGCTGGATATGACTATGTGATACTATTAGATGTACATACTATTTTGCTGGATATGAAAGTCCTCCTCGTAATCATCACAATATTCCTCCTCCTCCTCTGGACAATTGAGGTCCTCCAAGTACTGAATAACTGACATACTATGGTGTTTGTCTAGACCCTCCTTTGCTGGAGGAAAATGAACATAACCTAGGGTTTTAGGGTGTTTCTTTTTCACCCACCTGAAATTGACAGAATGTCAAAATCATATCAGTATATAAATGAAAGTGCTTAAGGCTGTTCAAAATACAAAAATTAATCCAGATTAACTTAGGTAAATGTGGATTAAGTCAACTTGTGTTCACACTAGATTTATTCAAAATTAACTTTCTCCGAATTAAGTTAATCCGGATCAATATGTATTGTGAAAGCAAATGTGGATTAAATATGTCATCTTAATTAGTAACGTCACTTAAGGTCTTTTGATTTATGTGTTTCTCTTTTAATACGGATTAAGTTAAGTCATAAACCCAACACTAGTGTCAACACAAAAGGTTATCTGCACACTGGCTAAAGTTGATTAAGATTATGTTAATCTAGATTAAGTTAAGCCTAGTCTGAACAGGTCTTACAACTGGTATTTGCTGCTTCTCTTCTAAACATGCTGCATTTAGGAGTTAGATCAACAAATGGTCAGTCAAGAGTAAGAGTAATGTGTCTTGGTAATGTGCCATATTTTCCTGCAGACTGTTGCTTTCTACAGTTGGCATGTTAAAAATCTGGCTCAGCGTGTCAGTCTAGTACAAAGCAGGGTTAACTCATCATCACTGATTATTATTCTCTCGTGCCTGATTATGCATAAAATATTTGCCACTGGATGTTAAGCAACATTTAATCAACAAAACTTTCCAATTTGACTTCACACATTTCCAAAGGAATCTCCCAAGTGACATGCTAAAATTAAGTTTCATTGAAATTGCCCCAGAAGTTCTGGAGAAAATTTGGACAGACAAAAAAAATTACCCATACCTTATTTGGGACCCTATTTATTTCCTTTTCCATCCTCAGTATCAAAATTGGAAACTCTCTTACCATTCCACTTTAGAGCTTACAAATTTTTATAATATATGAACACCAGATTGTAATTAGAAAAGTGAAACTAATTTGGTAGCCAATTTTCACCAGTTTCCAAGTTTGCATAGATATTCGTAGTGTGATCTACAGAATTGGTAGACACCATAAAAAGTTGTTGTCAAGGCAACACTTCAAATAATGTCTGTTTTGCATATAAGAACCTCCATTGGTAGGAGTATCATCATCAGGAATAGATAATCATCCCAAGACATAAAGTAGGCATGTAGCATTCTGTATTGGTACAGATCAAAGCCAGTCTTAAGATATTATCAGATGAGAGGACTAAGGCCGGTACATCCCATCCTTTATTTTATTGTTCACTGTGAGTTCTTTTGAATTAAGCAGAGCACAGGGATGTTAGATATGGTAATTTCTGAAAGCCACACATAAGGACACTTAATATTAATTTTTACCGATGTGTACTGGAAAAGGTTTCAACTGAGATAGCAGACTATTTTTGCCAGCTGTGCTTGCAGTTTCAGCCATAAACATCAGTTTGTATAGCTACTTTTATAATGTAAGGAAAACACTGCTGTCTGAATCCCTCCTTTAGTGTATAAAGTGGCTACCTTTAATGATTGTAAGTAATCTTTGGCATAGATTCTGTCATTTATTGAAGGCCTTAGGGCAACCTGTTGATGTTCGTAATTTTAATTTTTTGGATTGGAGAAGTACAACTGCCCCCCTTACAATACCAGACAACTAGAGAATTGAAACATTTTTGAAGTCACATACAAAAATTCCTATATAATTCAGAAGACAAGTATGAAAAATGGAGAAATGCCAGTTTTTTTATAGGGGGCAATTGTCTGGTTGGCTGTTGTCCAGGGGCAATTGTCCTAGACAAGTTTTGAATGGCTATCTCATAGACAATCTTGCCACATCTCCTCTTTCTATATTAATATATGGCTTCTCTATCCTTTTTAGTATATTTGGTGTTTTTTTCCAATGTTTAACTCTAGGTGTTGCCTGTCTAATGCTATCTCCATTAAATGTACTAATGAGCCTTATGACAGAAATCAGTCTGCAGGTATTTATGACAGAAATCAGTCCGCAGGTATTTATACAGTAACAATCTTACTCACATATTTTATTTAATACTATTATTCTGACAATTATTTTTACAAATACTCAGTAAACTTACTCATGTCTGTTGACTTCTTCTATACTTGGTCTTTTCTCTGCTTCATAAGTTAACATTGCTGAAAAAAAATCATTGTCAATCTTTCAAAAAATACCTTCTACATCAAACAGTTTTCTTGAAAAAAATCGTTTACTTAAATTTGAGGCCTATCCATAAAAAACAGCTTAAATTAAAGTTAAACCTAAAAAAATTTAATGCTGATCTTGAGTTTTTGTTGGTAATTTTTCCTTGAGCAAAAGAACATCTTTCTATTTTTTTTGCCTAGAATGTCTGATGAATTTGACCCAGAAAAGTGCTTTACATGCAATAAAATTTCGCTTATGATCATATCTTTCTGGCATAAATTCAATATTCTTTCTTTTAACACACAGATCATATATCTTGCCCTATAAGGCAGACATTGGTGATTGTTGTGCAGGATGCAATTTTGGAAGATGATTATCTAAAGACCATTCCAGCAATGCTTGGTTCAACAGAAGTTATTCATGATCACAGTCAAATGAGCCAACAAACATCATAACGTCATAGTAAATCTTACCTGTAATTAAATTACTTAATACACTATCTATTGA
Organism: Geukensia demissa; assembly: GCA_034783895.1. Lineage (NCBI taxonomy): Eukaryota > Metazoa > Mollusca > Bivalvia > Mytilida > Mytilidae > Geukensia > Geukensia demissa. The sequence goes on from JARWCS010000005.1 coordinate 729,327, forward strand.
GTCTGGTATTGAGTATTTTCCTTTACCAATATTTTCAAACAGTTTATAAATATTGTCACCATCATAAGGGTACTTCCCTGTTGTCATGTTGTACCTAAGAAAATGAATAGAAATATTTAAAATAACTTGTATTAATATACAATTCATTCTTGCGACTTTTGCAACAGAAAGAAGAAATGCAGCAAACTTTAACTTTTAATCTTTCTATAACAAACTAAAATCCTCAATTCATGAATTTCATGCAACATTTTAAACAAAGTTGCAGCAAAAATTAATCTGATTTACCTTTGTAATTTCAAATGAGGTAAAAGGACGAGGGTTGTTAAGGCCTATTTTTGGCCCAAGAATTTGTCGTAAAAAAAGAAAATTGGCCAATATCTATAATTTTATATCTTTTGTATTGAATAATGTCTATAAAAAGAAAATCCAACAAAATTTTTAATTTAATTAGTTCTACAATGGTCACATGACACATAGAAAATGGTTCAAATGTGAAAAAACTAAAGAATTAATAAATTTGATGCAATATTTGATACTATTTTGTCGATTTTAATATAGATCGCACAAAAACATCACAACCAAACTTTGCACAATTAAAATCCATCAAGTACAATGTACAAATGTTTGGTTAAAATATCTTCGTGATGTTTTTGTGCGATCATATCTATTTTGAACAAAACACCTGCAAAAATTAAGTATTTTTACCGAAAATGTTAAATTCTTGTCAAAATAGTCGAATGTACCCTTTCATTTGGTCGAAATGACAAAAAGTATGCAAGAAAAAGTAACGAATTATTAAAAAACGATCATTAAACAGCATTTTCACAACAACTTATTATTGTGTCACAAAATCCTAAATTTGGGCCAAATATGGGGCTTAACGTTCCTACTCCTTTGTATGGTGATATAACGATATAATGCATTGCAAGCATAATACATATTCGTATCATCTTTGAGTTCCTTGACTGGATTAAGTTTCTTCATCTTATTTTTGAAACTTCTTTTGTATTTCTACTATTATGAAAAAGTCACACATTTGACTTTCCCACATTTTGAATAAAAAACTATTCTAAGCAACATAAAGCAACTTTTTTGTGCATGATCTAAATTTAATCCGTTTGGAAAAATCTATATTCTTAAATTTTGTACCGTTGCACCAGATTGGTTGAATCGTATTGCAATATATCCATGATATCAATATACCCATGTATTAATAACTCAAAATCTAACAACACAAATGTATGTCAGAACATGCATCTCAAAAGCTTAGTTTTGCTGTAACAATCGTTTTTTTATTAATCTTTTAGTTGTTGCCTTTTTTGAGAATCTATAACTTGTACCATAACTCTGAATTTTATGGAGTCCTCGGACCAGTTAACATTATTTCTAAACCAGTTTTACCGATACACATTTGTGGTAAAATCTCGTTACCATGCATTATGCACATAAAACACTGACTTAATAACTATAGATTATCTACATGTGAAGACAATTAGAGATATGAAAACAAATAAATTGTGAAAATAATATTCATGTATCCTGCACAATCCACTGATCAATGAACTATTTCTATTTAAAAACAAATTTAGTAGTTGCATACTTAATCTGTAGATGGGTTTTATTTATCTTTTTTTCTTCATATATTGATGATTTTGGAGTAAATAACTTGTTTTATTTCAACTTCTAGTACGTTCGTTTTACATGAATATCTCAGATTCTTATACGACATCACTTCACCAGGCAACCATATATCTGTATGTGTATTCATCATTTGAAAAACATTTTAGAAAGGTTCATTATAAATTACACATGTAGGTAGTTCGGAAACGAAGGCGGGTTATGTGGAAATCGCTAACCTTAATTCTCTAAAATTAATTTACAATTGTTCAGCTTTTTAGCTATAATAGCTAGAAACTTGCATACGAAGGATTGGATTCCTAGTAGTTATAAATGCCTAGGCAAAAAAACCAATACTGATTTCAACATTGCTGATCACCCAAAAGGTTTAAAATGAGAGTTCTCCCAAACCCTTAACAATCCCCTCCTCTTTCCCCTTTTGATGTATATTTGAAAAATTTAATCTATATATACAATATAATATGTGATACCTACCTTAAAGTTAAAACAAACACGAAACACACAAATTTGCTCTATTTATTCAAATTCTAAAACACTGAAAATACGGAAAGGCTTCAAAACGTATTGCACTTAGTAGCTGTGACTACCATCGGATTTGCCTTCCTATTGAAGTTTATTTGGACTTAAGTATTTTGTTTACCATGTTTTATTGTTGGACTTCCTATGTTTTGGTTCTAATGCTACTGGTGAGATGTTACTCCTTGAAATGAAAATACAGTACAATTTTAAAGTTGTGTTTGAAAAAAAACCTTAAGTCCGACGCCAGACATTACCGGTGAATGTCGGAAAAACAGAGAGAAATTTGAAAAACTCTCCAAAATGTTGTCACGGTGTTTTGCCGTGAATGTCGAAGAAACTGAGAGAGAAAAAACTGACACTAAACTTTTCCTAGAAGGCGCATGGTAAATTGCTTTCAGAATCCATATCAGCTTTCAGGCTTCTGTCGATTAGACCCCAAAAAGACAGCTGAATATTTCTATCTTTACATATCACCAATACACTATGAAATAATCTCCCTAAATTCTTCGAGCGTTCACCGCAAATGTCGGTGTTTTACCGACCAAGGGCGATGAAGTTTCGCCGACCATAGTGTTGTTCATATATATAAAGGATTTTATATTAACTTATGAAAAATTATGTTGGTATAAAATTCTTGAGTATAGTAAAGGACATGTACAATTTAAGTCAGTTTTCTGTTACGATTGATAACAGACACTCTATTTTTCCCAATTGAAAAAGGAGTGAAGCAAGGAGATTACTTAAAACCCACTGGAATGATCCATTAAGGCACTATGCTAGTGTTTACTATCCATGTCCAAATCCAAAGATAGTAAACCACTAGCATAATAGATACAAGTGCCTGTGATTTGCAACGCTCGCTTTTAAGGTAGCACCTTCCTCATATTATAAACAGAAGTGCTTGTAAACTTTTGAAACAAGTTTTCCTTATAGAAAAAAACAACATTTTCGTACAAAACCTCCTGAACGTTAGACCATTTAAGTCAATAGATTGAAGTTTTGATCTATTTTTTAAATCTTAAAATTTACATGTCATTTTATAATTTTGAAATGACCGAAACTAAAATAAAAAAATATTCTTAATACGGTTGTTTCGAATCATTTCTATTCCGTCGAAATTTTTGAATTTTTGTCTCCCAGACCAAGTGACTTCGCTGGAATGTAAGGCATCGCACGTATGTTGTACCCTTAACCCGAAACAACTCTTAACCTTCAAATCATACTCTTATCCGATACCCTTATCCCGAAAA
>JARWCS010000005.1:741678-757334 GCA_034783895.1 Geukensia demissa
TATCCAGTTTTTGGCCCTGATAGTAGTGGCCACATCCATGTTCAGACTAAATTTTTTAACATGCTATGTATATTTGTGAGTTACATCATATATGTAAATATTTTGAATGAACACGAATGTGGCCATTAATAATTTTTACGAAAACCGTCTAAAATTCCACCAAAATAGTGAAATTTTCAATACCTTTTGAAATAAGCCCATGATTATGACGTCATGATTTGGTACATGTGCACTTAAATGCAAAACAATGTCTGATTTTTTAAAAAAACAACTGCTGTACTGGTCTTATGTTGATTTAGGGTATGTTGTGTCAATATTTGAAAACCCCTTAATTTTTAGGGCCAAAAATGGGTCATACCGAGCCCACTCCTTTGGTTATACATTCCATCATCATACCTGCAGAAGTTTATTCTGGTTTGCAATTTGTTTTTGTCTCTCATCATAAAAAACGTGGTTTTTAAGCTTACACCGAAAAAAATTAAGTTGAGGGTTAAACCATTTTTCGGGAAGTCAGTTTATTACAGACAGAAAGGTGCACCCATACATGGGGTTCACTTGAATGCAACTATCCTAAGCAATGCCTAATCATTGTGTTGTAAGCTGCAAAAATACTGTAATTTTAATAAGACTGATTTGATTATGCATTTTAAAAATAGTTGATTATAGGAAATATTTTGAAATTCAGTATAATATAATGATATTTTTAAGATTTGCTCATTAGAATGGTGAAGTAAAGACTGATAGATTTGATTGGCTTTATTAGGTATCTTAATCCTACCTTAATAGGGACCTGTCTAGGTTAACAGTAAGAAATTATTCCCTTTGAGTTATAATGGGAAAATTATTAAATCAATTTTCTCAAAAGCAAGTTAATTAGTTACGAAAGCTAAAGTGGAACAAGGGACGTATCAGCAATTGTTTTGACAAAAAAATGAACAAATTTGGTTGACAAATGAATTTGCTAGACGGCAAAATCCATTATTTAAAGGAACTGAAATGGACATTAATAATTTGAGTTTGAAGAATTGTTTTAGAGTTATGGTTCTTTGTACAGTCTATGCAATTTATACATGCATAATAATTGGACTGTCACCAGATTCCAAGATGGCTGTATTTATGTCCTTGGTACTTTTCTGTGTTTTATGTCCTTGGTACTTTTCTGTGTTTTATTAAAATTGAGCATTGGCCCCATCATAGTGTTTTGGATTCCCCATCTTTTGGCGACAAGGAAATAAAGGTTTCCCATTGTCCGTCCGTACGTCTGTTAATTTTCTTAAAAAGATTTCTTGGCTTATCTATGTTTGATGATATGATATTTGGTCTACATTGTAATGTGTACCCCCATTTTCAGGTCTGTCATACGTTTACTACAATGGACACATTTTCTCTATGTGTCAAGTAGGTCATTACAAGCTGATATTGTTTAACTTTATGGAAGTTGTTCAGAGAAACATAACTTTATACAATGGTTTGTTGGTTATACATCTTTTGCTTGTTAACCATCACAGACAAATCAGGCAATTCTAGTCAAGGTCAAAATGTTATGGGTATAGATGTTCTTAAAAGCAACCAATGGAAACAATTTCAAATATTGCTCTCATCTATTTCAATTTCAGCTGAAAGCTTATTTGAAAATTGCTTCTGTGTAAAAAGTAAAGTTACTTACATTCACCTGTCTGTTTCGTTACTGATAACTTCTAAGTTTACTTGTACACAAGTCACTTGTATAGCAAAGATTATACCACTAAGGACAGTCTAGATTTTATATATAAACATAATGTATCATTTTTTTTATCTACAAATTTTATTTAAAAAATATTCAGGTATCATTTTGAACATTAGATATTTCATTTAGATACAACAAAATGAAATATTAAATTAAATGCAAGAAAATGTCAGGAGAAAGGAAGGTGAATGTACATAGAATTCATTCAGGATGCCATAAATATTTGTTATTTGAACATGTTATCTCCCTTGTATATAAGAATTTTACTCCATTGCCCTAATTGGTTAATAACACTGTCAGTTTCTGTCAATGATAGACTTTACAGATAAAGAGGTATTGTCACTTTACCAAGTTTTTGGTTCACTAGTATGGCCATTTCTTAAAGTTGTCAAAAACAACAGAACTTTGGTAATGGTTAGTCTATTAGTGATACTTTCTAAAACTTTAAATAATTTTGCTTAACCTGACCTATTGAAGAAGTTATTTCTTACTGAACTTAGCTTCTAAAGCCTGTTTTCACACAATTTGCCAAATTTTGGCTATTTAAAAATAATAGAAGTGAAATAAATACAGGGAGTGTGGCCCTAGGCATACCTTTTTGAAATTTATGGTAGTATTATGACACCATATTCTAAATACCTTCCCATGAAGTACATATGACCTAACACTTCCTAATCCTTATACCTTAACCATCCGACTCAGAGCATTAATTTGCTGCGGAGGATGTTAATAATTTTCAACCCCACCCCCTCCCCCTTATCAAAACAATGGATATAAGTTGTAAGTATTCCAAATTGTTGACCCTATAAGTATTTCAAATAGTTTAGCTGTTTTGAAAATTGATATGATTAAAGTTGCTGGCTACAATATTCAAAACAGGCTGGAAATTTGTCTTAAAATATATACAGGGTCATAGTGTTTTAACTCTAATGTAACTAAAAATTGGTAATGCTGATGAAAATGACCTTAGAATTTAGATAATGGTTATCTCAAGGCTACTGTCTGGTTATACATGTTTATTTTACCTTAAATATCTGGCCAATCAAAGCTATACAATTATTGTCACTGAAGTTGAAGATGTGCAAAGCCAAATTAAGATATTAACCTAAAATTCACTTAAAAGTAACATGTGGTTTAAAACAGGATGCATGTAGTTTAGTTATGTCACATTGATATTTTAGGTTAAATTTTTATTCTACTAAATTTTTTTTCTTGGCAATCATCAAAATAACTAAAAACAGTACACAGCAAACGAATTTAAGGAAATGAATTGGAGTAAGTGATGAGAGGAGCAATGGTGATTTCCCTGGCAATGTTAATGCTTACAGTACCTTATTTTAGAATTTTCTTTAAAAATTACTGTATCAAAACAAAAAGACATCATCTTTTTTAAAAAAAAAAAAGATATGTAATAAGTGCTAGAAAGATGACAACCCATTCCTCATCAGATTGTTCACAAATTTATCAAAATCAAACTATGTCCAAAGCACTTTTCTGGATTAATTTTTTTCATTTATGCCAGGGGCCAAAACATATATCCAAATAAAAATTCCATCAGGAAAAATTTCATATTTTTTGTTCACTTTAATAATTTAAATTAATAACTGTTATAATATTATAAGAAATCTACAACATTCTCTGTAATAATGACAAATGTTCTATAATTTGCTACTTAAACTTAATTCTTTATGAAAGACTTAGTGTTAAATCGAATAATTTATGTATTTAAACTCTTAAGTTAAATTAAATTTAAGTCTATTGAACAACTTAATATTCCTATGCTTTGTTTTGTTTCCCAAGTCACAGTGAGTAAATAACCTTACAATTAATACCAGTTACGATTGATTGTCAGGCACAAAAGTATGGTGACATAATTACCGTCTTCGGCTTCAAGTTACTTTTTATTGACAAATTTTAGAGGGATCGACAGTAAGAAGGATAGATTATCAGTAATTATTGGTTATTGGTTGCAGTTCCTAGATTTGACATTGTGTATTTAATGGAGATATCGTGTACAGTAAATCTTGTTGGTTAATTCTTTGTAACTGTGGTGAATTCTCCGTAAATCAATATAGCGGAATATATTCCCCGACAGAATTTGTACTGTGTTAGTCCAATAATCCTCTCATTTGCAATTCTTTTCCTTCCAGTAATTGAGCTAGGAATAAAAAAAGTGGATTTGTGTCTTGAATGTTTAATCTACGACGCTGCTATACAAATACGATCAATTTAAATAGACATAAGTCATTGTTGTTCTTCTATATACAGTGAATTCCGGAACACTTGACAGAAATTATTATTGACAAACTACAACATCTGCCCGATATTAATTTTGAAGGACACATGAAGTTTTATTTGTTATAGATTTCTTGTCAGCAATCATCAAATGTTTGATTTTTTTATCGACATTTGATTCCAGCGCAACTTATTTTGTGCTTCATCGAATAACTGCAGTGAAGTTGCTTGCAATTCTAAAATGAGAATTGTCGGACATATAATCAAGGATATTTGTGATTTGTGCTTGAGGAAATATTCCATTTTTTGTATTTTAGGAATTGTGTCCATATCAACAAATGCAGATAACTCTAAACCAGATGTGAATATTTTGTATATGCAGACCTTATAAATTGCCACCACTATTTGTGGACCTTATAAACCGTCACCACGATTTGTTTTAGTGTAATTATGCAGAAAATTGTGCAGTATTTGACGCCTCACTTTAAAAGTAATGGTTGTAATGTAGTAAAACAAAAACAACGAGAACGAGATCGTAGTAATTCTAGACGATTTTCTACTTGTTTTAATTCCAGACATGCAGATGACCTTATTGTGACCCCGTTTGCACAGATACTTGCCAGTTTACGAAGTGTACGCAATAATTACATAGCTCTTACCAATGTGTCAGCTCCAAGAGAGAGGTAAGTTTTTGTATATCATAGCTCTGCCATGGACAGTGTTACTTAGTTATAATATCAACACCAAAAGACATGGGGTAAATGTTAGAGAGACTGTACTCCAACCACGAGAAAAACAGAAAAGTTTACAAAGCTAGAGGTCTCCACAAGGCCTGCAACAAGGGTAGACTCCTTGTGAACAGTTCTAAATCGCCCTAAATAGAAAATCGTGTATACATAAAATAATACTGCTCTTACCTGAATATTATAAAAAATAGATATGTTACAAAACAACAAACCATAGACCGCAATTCCTGACTTGGGACAGGCACATGAGACAACTAGTTTACTGGGTACCCAACCCTCCCCCAACGAGTGGTCAAAGGAAAAAGATCTCCACCTTTGGGACAAAGCAGACAAGACACGGAGGAAATGTTTACACAAAAACTTTCAGTTTTAGAAAAAGAAAAGCCATGATATAGGGCTGCCATTGAAGAGAGGAATGCATTTCTTTTTGTCCTGGTTTCTCGTTAAGCTGTTCTCTTAGTGAAATAGATTTCTGTGGGACATGATACAAGTTCTTTAAAAAATAGTGCCTTGCATTTCTCTCTCTTATCAGAAAGATTGTTGACAAAATAAAACAAGGAACTAGGACCCAAAAAATACCATTTAATCATAAGTTACCATTTCATAACCACCTTAAGACCTTAAAGCTGATCTATTGATCTGAACTACATCAAACAATTCAATAAGAAGTGACCTACTGACCTGACTAGTTTTCTGTGCACTATAAAATAATATTCTGGTTTTATTGAGGACTGAGATCATTGGTAAGGTACTACAAGATGGTAGTCATTGCTTGCTTTTAGTACTTACGCTACCCCGACCCCCGCCCCCCCCCCCCACCCCTTTTCTCCTTCTTTAGCCCAGTTTCTTGACATTGCATAAAGTATGCAATGGCGCCATTGGTATTAAGGGATTTTCAGTAGGTATTGTATTTAGAGATTTGGATATATGTATGAAGATTTTAAAAGGATTACTCACTCAAAAACAACTTACATAGTGTACATATTTATAAAATATTCATATGTGAACTGAATAGGCTGAAATATCAATCCTTTTGATTCTTTTGGTTTTTAAGCATGTATTTATATCAAGATAGGTATATTATTTACATACCGGATTAGAAGGTAAACTGAAATATGACAGAGGAAATAAGTAGTTAGTTATATCACGATTGTATTAGGCCTGAGATTCAGATATTCTCTAATTGAGGAAAGTCTGCAATACCAGCAGAGTTTTAATGCTAAGCTGACCTTCAGACTTTATAATGGGTGGTTTCAATAATTGAGTAAATGTTTAATGAGTACTTAAAAAGTGATGATAGTCCTTGTAAGGTTGTTCCTAATACATCAGAATGAAAATATTTAAAGTAAGGCATTACCTGTTCTGATTTTTGAAAGTAATAGATTTCAATTTCAGTTGTGGCTTACCTACCCAATGTCAGTGGTGGCTTACTTGCCCAATTTCAGTTGTGCTGACCTTTCCAATGTCAGTGTTGACTTACCTGCCCATTATCAGTAGTGGTTTACTTACCCAATGTCAGGTGTTGCTTACCTGCCCAATGTCAGTGGTGGCTTACCTGCACAATGTCAGTTATGGCTTACCAGCCCAATGTCAGTGGTGGCTTACCTGCCCAATTTCAATGGTGGCTTGCAGCTGAGTTGAAAATCATCCCAAAGACACAAATTTAACTAATATGACTGGGGACTCCTGCACTTTTTGGAAATGTTCTAATACAACAGGGGATTCCTGTGCCTTTTGGGTATGTTCTAATATGACAGGGGACTCCAGCACATTTTTGGTATGGTTTAATATGACAAGGTACCCTGCACCCAATACTACAGGAGACTCCAGCATCTCTTTGGTATGGTCTAATATGACAGGAGACTCCTGCATCATTTAAATATGGTTTAATATAACAAGGAACTCTGCACCACTTTTTATGGTTTTGTTAATGTAGGGAATTCTTTATTGAAAATTCTATCCTAAACAAGAAGTAATGTTAGGTGTACTTTGGTCTATATTATAGTCTAACATGCAAGTATATAATGGAGATAGTGTATTGATATCTCTGGTGGTTTTTTATGTTGTAAATAGTGAACTTTTGCCTATATTCAAGAATATTAACTTAGTTTTTATTCATTTTCTTGTTTTATCATGTTTTTGGCTCCTGTTTTGTTTTATTGGCGTCCTTGTTTCATTTGTTATTGGTTATTTTACTTCCTCCTGTCATTGACATAGTGTGTTGTGTTTCCCTGCTCTGCAGTGTTGTTGTTTCATTTGTCATTGGTTAATTTACGTCCTTCTGTCATTGCTATAGTGGATTGTGTTTCCCTGCTCTGCAGTACTGTTGTTTTATTTTTTAATTGGTTATTTTAGTTCCTCCTGTCATTGCTATAGTTGATTGTGTTTCCCTGCTGCACAGTACTGTTGTTTCATTTGTCATTGGTTAATTTACTTCCACTTGTCATTGCTGTAGTGGATTGTGTTTCCGTACTGTACAGTACTGTTGTTTCATTTGTCATTGGTTAATTTACTTCCACTTGTCATTGCTGTAGTTGATTGTGTTTCCCTGCTCTACAGTACTGTTGTTTTATTTTTTTAATTGGTTATTTTACTTCCACTTGTCATTGCTATAGTTTATTGTTTCCCTGCTTTGCAGTGATGTTTCATTTCTTATAAACAATTGTTATGACAGTGTTAATTCTGCAGAGCATCCAGTTAATTTAAGGCAAGCAATCTACCCCAATGGCCATCCAGTTCACCTCTTTTGTATTAAATCAGGAAATGCTATATGAATCACATTGCATTCACATTAAGTTAAAGTCAATCTGGATAAACTGGGTTTAAATTGCCTAAATCATCGCCTTATTTACATTGTTTTTAAGAAATTGCCTTTTTGTATATCTCCTCTACTTTACTTTCACTAATTTCTGGTTTTTTATATTTACACTATTGCAGAATTACATTTTTCTTGCAGTCATAGCCTTCTTAACCTTCATTGTATCCTTGTACTTCTAATATTGCCTTATTTAAGTTTACAGTCTCCTGTTATTTTGTGTATCTTAACTGTTGCCTAAACTTAGGATATACAGTCACTAATTACATTTTTGTACCAATATTGCCTAAATTACATTTTCTGCAGTAATTACCTATTTGCACTGGAGATTGACTAATCAATTTATTAGTACGATACAATATTTTTCCAGATCAATTAAGTTTCCCCTACAGAAAATTAGATACTAGATAAATCCTTCTGGATAGTTCCCAGATTTATTTATCAGCCTTCTACCTTAATGAAAACTAGATTTTATCAAAAAATCAACAAAAAAGGAAAAAAATTGTCTTAGATAATTAGGATTGGGTAGTCATTGATTGATATGTCTGACGGACAGATCAGTGGAGTGGACAGTCTAGGATTCACAGACATGTTGACATTAACTACTGATGAAGATTTGGTAGACGTCAGTTCATGCTATATTTGGATCTCCTGTCAAAAGAAATTGCCATGTTTACCTTTCTTAGAAATAATAAACTGTCGTATGTCATGTATGTCATGTAAACCGTCATAAGGACAAAGCGATTACTGTCAGTGATTGTTGGAAGAAATTGACCTGTTTACCTGGCTTGGGATATTTAACTGTGTTCAGTCATGTAAGCCAGCTGTAGCTTTGTGGTTTTCCCAGCTTCTGACGACATTGCATTTTCTTTTATTTTCCGATAATCATGCACAACAATTATAAACATTGTGTCATTCCTGATTTAATGTCTTCTGCATGACATTGTTGGGAAATAAAAAATAATTTATAAATGACAGTAAATTTTTCTTGTATAGATGTTAGTTAAACTCCCCAAAGTATCGTATACATGAAGTACACAGCTTTAGAAAAACATTCCTTAAGGGATTGATTATACATAAGAACTATATCATAATAAAGTTTACTTTGACCATGTTTTTCTATTGTGTAAATACAATATTTGAATAGAAAGGCAATCTAATTCAACAAATATTGCATAATTCATAACCTAATTTAATTCTAATATGAATGCTGTAATGAAAAAACTTGAGTTGTTTATTATCCTGATTTAGCTATCTATTTCTAGGGTAAAATCCCATTATTTTCATTGTATACTATATCAAATGTCTCTACATATACTACCAGTTACTGGGGTAAAAGTGCTCTAGGTACCTCCCCAAGGACAATGAATGACCTATATATATTTTTTTTCATATAAGGGTATTGGTTTTCTTATTTGACTGCTGCTGATGTTTTCTGTCTTTTAAATGATAAATTCAACACCATTTTTATGTAGTAAACAGCCAGATCACATTGCTACATGAAAACACATGACATAACATAAACACACATATTTCTTTGTGTAGGAAAACTTGACATAATATGAACACACATTTATTTGTGTAGGAATACATAACAAAAATATGAACACATTTCTTTGTGTAGGAACACATGACATAATATGAACACACATTTATTTGTGTAGGAACACGTAACAAAAATATTAACACATATTTCTTTGTGTAGGAACACATGGCATTACATGAACACGCATATTTCTTTGTGTAGGAACACACGACTTAATGTGAACACACATATATTCTTTGTGTAGAAACACAAAACAAACATCAACACACACATTTTGTTTTTGAAATATAGAAAAAGAAGATGTGGTACCATATAATTGTCCATTAAACAGATATCCAAAATCTAATGGAAACACACAATTTATTCCAAGAAACACAGTACTAGAATGAACACACACCTATTAGAATAGAAGATTAACAGAAACACCTATTTTTTTCCTCAAACCATTTGTTTGTGTAGACACAGCAAATACATTATCATTAAGTTTTACTCTCATCCATATCTATGTCTGTCAATTTTTGTCAAAGATTTCTCGGATGTTGGATTGATTTGTTATTTTTTCTGAAGCATTTTGGTGTGATGCTTACATTGTCTTCTCTTTTTAGGTCTGTCATTTTTTTTTACTTTGTGTTTGCAGAGACGGGGCAGTCATGTCCAATGGACATTTATGCTTTCTGTAAATATCATGAGGATTGTATGATTGTTGTCTTTGTGGGCAGATCACATTAGAAAAAGGAAATATCAGGCCTTAAAAACTCTTTTTGTTTTGATAATTTGAACACAATATTGTTTTCAAACTGTCATGCCATCCACAGGTGTATTTCTGTATATTTTAATGAATGAGTCTTTGAGACTTTTATGTTATAGGATTCCCCTGGACATTACTTCTCGTAAACTGTCGTGACTAGGTTCAGAATCAGCAGGTATTGTCACATGACAACTGGAGATCAAAGTCTGTCTTCGTTCTTATCAGCGACCAAAGGCATCTTTGTATGTTTTTATGCTATCTCACGTAATGCAGAAGTCGTGATCCAAACCTTATCATATTTCTAAGTGATGGTAACTTCTCGATGAATAATATCTTCCTATTACAGGATACTCTGTCGTGTATATCTTCCCATAGACGGACAAAAAAAATTATGGGAACTAACGAGTTTCTAATGATATAAATAATGGCCATGAAATTGATCATGTTCAGTTAGAAAGCCCAAGTTCTCTGACTCGGAAGAAAGTTGACGGATGAATACTTACATAGACCTCAGGGTAAATAGATATTAATGAGTGATTAGTTGATTGGACGGACAACTTGGGCTTTAACAAGGCAAATAAAACAATAACGGGATAAAACATTGATTTTCTATACACAAGTCAATCTCTTCTTACATAAGACTGCCAAGTAATTAATGAACAAAAAAAATTCTTTCTTTGATCAAATGAAATTATAATATAACTGGACAAATTGACACTGTCATTTGGCAGCAGATAGAAAACTTTGATTTCTTTAGGATAGGTCATCATGGATGACTTCATTTCATCAACCCAATTCCATATAAATGATTTATAAAAGGAAGAAAAACACTGGTGACCTTTAAAGGGAAGAAACTTCTAATTTTGTTAGAAAAATATCCTGTGGCATAATGGTTCAGACAGTGAAATTTTACTAATGATTCAGACAGTAAAATTTTACTAATGCTTCAGACATTAATATTTTACTAATGGTCAGACATTAAGATTTTACTAAGGAAACAGACAGTAAGGTTTTACTTAGAAACATATCATGTGGATTGATGGTTCAGACAATGAGATTGTTGTCCTGTGGAATAATGGTTCAGACAGTATAATCTGTCGTTGTCCTGAGGATTAATTGTTGAGACAGTAAAATCTGTTGTTGTCCTGTGGAATAATGGTTCAGACATTAAGTCTGTTGTTGTCCTGAGGATTAATTGTTGAGACAGTACAATCTCTTGTTGTCCTGTGGAATAATGGTTCAGACATTAAAGTCTGTTGTTGTCCTGAGGATTAATTGTTGAGACAGTACAATCTCTTGTTGTCCTCTGGAATAATGGTTCAGACAATAAGATTGTTGTTGTCCTGTGGAATAATGGTTCAGACATTAAAGTCTGTTGTTGTCCTGTGGAATAATGGTTCAGACAGTAAAATCTGTTGTTGTCCTGTGGAACAGTGGTTCAGAGAGTAAAGTCTGATGTTGTCCCGAGGATTAATTGTTGAGACAGTAAAATCTCTTGTTGTCCTGTGGATTAATAGTTCAAACAGTAAGATTTGTTGTTGTCCTGTGGAATAATGGTTCAGACAGTAAAGTCTGCTGTTGTCCTGAGTATTAATTGTTCAGACAGTAAAATCTGTTGTTGTCCTCTGGAATAATGGTTCAGACAATAAGATTGTTGTTGTCCTGTGGAATAATGGTTCAGACAGTAAAGTCTGTTGTTTTCCTGAGGATTAATTGTTGAGACAGTAAAATCTCTTGTTGTCCTGTTGAATAATGGTTCAGACAGTAAGATTGTTGTTGTCCTGAGGATTAATGGTTCAGACAGTAAAATCTTTGTTGTCCTGTTCAATAATGGTTCAGACAGTAATATCTGTTGTTGTCCTGTGGAATAATTGTTCAGACAGTAAAATCTGTTGTTGTCCTGTGGAATAATGGTTAAGACAGTAAAATCTGTTGTTGTCCTCTGGAATAATGGTTCAGACAGTAAAATCTGTTGTTGTCCTCTGGAATAATGGTTCAGACAGTAAAATCTCATGTTGTCCTCTGGAATAATGGTTCAGACAGTAAAATCTCATGTTGTCCTCTGGAATAATGGTTCAAACAGTAAGATTGTTGTTGTCCTGTGGATTAATGTTTCAGACAGTAAAATCTGTTGTCCTCTGGAATAATGGTTCAGACAGTAAAGTTTGTTGTTGTCCTGAGGATTAATGGTTCAGACAGTAAAGTCTGCATGTTGTTGTCCTTTGGAATAATGGTTCAGACAGTAAGATTGTTGTTGTCCTGTGGAATAATGGTTTAGACAGTAAAGTCTGTTGTTGTCCTAAGGATTAATGGTTCAGACAGTAAAGTCTGTTGTTGTCCTCTGGAATAATAGTTCAGACAATAAGATTTGTTTTTTTCCTGTGGAATAATGGTTCAAACAGTAAGATTTGTTGTTGCCGAATAAGGGAGGAGTATATTTTACTAAATAATATCTAACAGATAATCAATATTTGACCTTTTCTATGAGAATTTAACTTTAAATGTCTTTACTAAAAATAGAAATATATTTTTTTTTTAATCTTGAATGGAATCCTTTAGACCCCCTACTGCAAAACTCATTTTCTATTTTGCCATATTTTTATTATTGAATGTAGGAGCCTAAACATATGTTGTTTATATGAATTTGTCATTAACATCTTTAAACTGACAGAAAAAGTTAAATCACCTGCTTAAAGATTATATGTACTTCTGGAGTTTTTTAATACATAATTAAGTTTGGTTGATTTACATATTTGTGCTTTACTCAGTACATAATTGTCATGATAGAATATTGATATTCTGTTTATAAATTAAACAGAGACCTTGATTGTCACGGTGTGCTGAGCACAAAATTTTCATTAGTATACCAAGTCTTGTTGAAACATTTTAAGAGCATTCCATGTTTCTACTAATGGGAGCATGAGGGGTGGGGGTGGGGGTAAGTTATAAATATCCAACACAACAAATTACCTCTCAGTCAGTTGGTTTTCTACTATCATGGATATAGTTATAGGGTTTTACTATATGATAGGGTTTCAGACATCATTACAGTTTCTTTAAATATTTCCTGCATTACTTACCTTTTGTAGGGTTCATGTTACTCAAGCTTTAGTTTTCAGTGTAGTGTTGTGTGTTCTATGTTTGTCTTTCGTTTCATTTTATTGCCCATGGTCTTGTCTGTCTTCTGACTAAACGATTTTATGTCTGCCCCTTTGGTATCTTTGAATTCCTTTTCCATACATTTATATGTTAAATTACTTATAATGGATTCATGTAATACACTCTCAACTGTTAGCATGAATAATTTCGATTTTCCGGGAAACAAAACAATTTCTTAAATACATGTCTTTCCATTCGGATGTTACCAAAAATTTATGATTAATAAATAATTAAATATAAAAATAATGGTGCAACGAATAATTTAAAATGAAATACAATTCGTTTAACACATTTTATTGAGCATACGATCTATATGAGAACAAAATTAATTCTCAATAATTTTGTTATGTAATTTAGAATTAACGACCCGGCTAAAATGGAGACAATACCCTATTGTTTGTAACCGTATCGATTATCTGTTTCTTGTAGTTTTAATTACTCCGTTTCTTATCTTCAAAACCAGTGGTGTGAACCCATGCTGTGAGACAAGTTTTATTTCAATAAACATGATAAAGGAAATGTGACTATGTATGGTAAAGTTTGATGTAAAATATTTATCTCCGTTTAATTGTAATGGGATATTGATGTCCGGCATTGTGATAAGATCCCATTATGTACGTCTTAATTGGATTCTGTTTAAATCACCTGCAGTTGAAGAAACTAGATTATTTATTTAGTCTATATTCCGAATGTCTATTATTGTTAGACATATTCGGTAAAATATTCCTTTGAGAATGTTCTACATAATGATACCATAATCAGACCATTAACATGTGTTAGTTAAATGGAAGGAATACTAAAGAGCGTCATAGTATAGAAACTAATACATAATGATAAAAATATTTTCTTGGACGTTGAGTATAGTGGAATGACACGAAAATGCCCTAAAATTCTTTCTCGTCTTCCAAAGGAAGATGTATTGGCCGTTTAGTTTCGCATTTTTGCAAACGGCTGGCAGATGTCAGCCCATGTTGGGCAGTAAAAATGTATTGTTTGCTTGAAAGAAAGTTGTGATATTTTAATTGAATCAGTGAACCGACAGCACAGCTAAACAAAACTCCCGACATATCAAATTAAGGAAATGGAAATTCAAAAGGTCAAAAAAATTTATGCACCAAGTATGCTTGTTTATATTTCCAAATATGGAAAGATTGTGAATTGCAAGATTATTTTGAATCTTATACCTAATTGAAAAATAGGGAATCATCATCTTACCATTTGATAGTGTCATTAATTAATTTATTCCAATTAAAATCACAAGCAGCTATAAATTAATAAAATAAAAAGGAACAATGATTAGATTAAATTAAATATACCAGATGTATAAAACCACTTAGCCAGTACACAAGCTATATGTTCTTATTAATGCCGTTACAAAATATCAGAAAGTAAATCAGGGAAAACAGTCATAAATATAATAGTTTTATCACCATATGGTAGTTAATCGATTCTCGTAGACGTTTTTTGGTATCACAGAATCAAAATAGCACATGGATACTTTCATTTTAAATAAACTGACGAAATGGACCGTTTCAGAAATACAAAGGAATTCTGGCAAGGTCATTATTCTGGTTGATTTTGATTGACCAAGACGTCATTTACGAGGACGCTGAGATTGCGCAATGCGTTGAGATTGCGCAATGCATTTTACGAGGACGGAAGTTGAATTTCTGAATTGGTCCGTTAAGTCTGAAACGATCAAATTAAAATTGTTACAGAAAAGATGAAAACTCTTTATCTACTTTCACATTTTCCGACTGCTCTGAATTGATGTATAATGTTGGTTATTTTCACCACAGCCCAAAATGTCAGAGGAGTTTAGAAAAAACGGGTAAATTATTTTTCGGCACATGAGAGACTAAATCAGGTAATAGTCCAAAATGCAAGTTAATATTGCTTTTAATATTGTTCATTTCCTTGAAGTCACTGTAACAATGAGCAAAATTAAAGCAAGGTGAAGAGGATTGTATGGTGTGTGTTATATATTTTCAGAATTGCATATCAAAAAGAACATCTCATATTTAGTCAACAACGTACTACCAAAAATCCATGTTGAATAAATACGGTGTGTTTAAAAAAACCAATCAGCAATATTTTACAATGCAAATTTTTTGGCGAAACTAAAAATGAAACATAGAGACTCGATAAATTATTTGCAAAAATTAGCCACAATAAATATTGAAAGGTATTATAATAAATATTACAAATTTAATAGTGATAAGAACTTTTCTGCATTCCTAATATGAAATCAATTTTACTTGCATTGTCATGCCTTCATAGCTGATACGAATCCATATATACCCCAGGGCTATGGACTTGATCGGCTCTCACGCGCTATCCAAGAGCATGATAACGTCACATTTATTGTAGCCGTCAGCTTTACTGTCATGTTATGATAAATGTGAGCAGTTCAGCTACTTGAATGTACTATTTTGTTTGAATTCACAAAAACTTAATTCATCAAATCTAAAAAAAATATGGACAAATTATGTGATAAATAGATCACTACATGTACATGTTACTGTCCATCTCGAATCTAATACCATCCCTCGACCAATATCGCACCTTGGGGTCTCAGGATGATACCTTGCACTTGATTGATATGGAAAGTGGCATTCATATATATTTTTATCACTCTAACTTCATAATATAAAAATGTGTCCACAGCTACTTCAAAGGAA
>JARWCS010000005.1:762580-775648 GCA_034783895.1 Geukensia demissa
TTTGATTTTGATTTTAATTGCTTACAGGGGGGCACAGAATGCAAAGTAAAATTTTATTTTCGTATGCCAAGGAAGTGATTTTGAAAAAACAAGTCCATGAAAATTGCATTAAAATTAGATTCTAGGTCATACTGACAGTAAAACTGTCACAAATAAACCTTTAAACCAAGGATTATCATAAAAACTGCATGAGAATCCAAATGTCATTTAACTTTTATCTGTGCATTATTTGTAAAGTTCAAATATAACATGGAAAACTTAACAGATTCTTGGCAAACTTGTAGTGTTGGTGAGAAGCTGGCAGTTATAATGTGACATTGTTGCAAGTTCTCAAGATAAAAGTGGAGGTTTCCCTATAGTCCCAGTATGTAAATACAGCTATGAAAATGTCAAATTCACAGACAGAATGTCGTCAGTGAATTTTTTAACTTAAAATAGTATGAATGGCGTAGATTTTCAGACATTTAGAATATCAATGCATGAAAATATAAAAAGTCAAGAAATATGTCTGGAACACTGATTGTGTACACCTCCCCAAAGTATAATCTTTCCTTTATTCAGCTTGTTTATACCCAACATCCTCTTTTTCAGATAAACAGCAAGAGCTTGATTTACCGACAGTTAAAGTAGAGGAACATCCTAGCATTATAAAGAAAGAGGTGGAAAAACCAGATTCCAGAAAAAGTCCTATGACCCAAATCACAGGGGTCAGAAAGATGAAACATGCAAATAGTTTTACAGGAATTGTACCTAAGTATGGTGTTGAGCCTACAAATGCTGATTTATTATCACAGGTACAAATTCTTACATATTACAAACTAAGTATTATGCCTTTCATTGAAATTTTCCTTTGTCAAAAGGCCATGTAATTGGAAGACAACCTCAATGGGAGGAAATGGGACCTGTAGAATTAATTTCCACTGTTATTTAGTGGGTGGCTGTCTCATGGACAATCACACCACATCTCCTATTTTATACTTTTTGAAAGGTCAGTCATTACAATAAAGGTTATATATTTCCTTAGTATAGCAGTAAACTCTTCAATAAAGTTCAAGCTGGAATTGTACTAAAAGTTCTTTTATTGAAACTTTTTGGTGTTTGTATATTATATAAACATACTATTGAAACTCCCACTTCTGTTAAACTCTCCATTGGTCTGGTAGAGGTCTCTCTGCTTTGTTCTGCTATGTAGTGCCAAGGTGAAGGTCATTACAGTATAAAGACAGGACAATTGGTCATTATTATTCCATGATAAATAGCCTTTTCTTTGTTTAATTAGTACAATATGACTTGTAATAGAAAAATTGGATTTTAATTGAATAACTGGGTTGTGTAAGTAATACAAATGCTACTTATGACGTCAGGAGTGACCCATTTAAATATGAAATTTGTTAATTATGACAACTCAATATGCTAACATTGAATACCTTATGATTTGTTGTGGTTTCAATGTTGATCTAACTGATGTCGTGGTTATTTGTACAATACTGTTCACTGTCAATATTAGCATTAGAAATCGTGAAATAACTCCTGTAACATGTAGTAAAAAATATTTTACTTCACTTCTCATACGTCATTTACGACTGTATTATATGACATACAAATTTGTTACCTTTTAATTTGCTAGTGTTCAAGTGCCCTAATTTATATTGTCCAAAAATGAGTACAGTAGTAGATAAGGGCATGTATCAGACCTGTTAAATCAGGAAATTTATCTTAATATAATGAATAGACACGTTTTTTTCTTACATCATGGTGCATCCTGCTGAAATTGCTGTGGTGGTATGTTAAACAGCCTCTCAGCAAAAAACTACCTTTGATAAGATAATAATATGAAATGAATTAACCTAAATGTAAAAGATCTATTGCAAAGGATTATGAACAGAAAGGGTTTTTTTATTTGTAGAAATTATCAGAAATCAACAAATGGGGTGTTGATGTGTTCAAAATAGCGGAATACTCTGGAAGCCGACCTTTAACCTGTGTTACCTATAAAATATTTCAGGTAAGTTTAACAAGAAAATGAAAGGTTTTTATACCCCCTGCACACAAAGTTTGGGAGTCTACAGAATTCACCCTATCTGTCTGTCTGCCCATCTGTCCACGTACCATATAAGGGCATCTTTTTCTAAACTGTTCAACCGATTTGAATGAAACTTGACATTAACATAAGGCACAAATATGTAGATTTGCACATAGGAAGGAAATTTATCTAAGCTCATTCCAAGGGCAGATAATCCATGGGGAGCAGGGTATCTTTTGTGAGTTTTGCTCACAGAAGAACATGTTTTTACTATTTTTCACCATAGAAGGAAATTATAGAAACTGGTTCTCCTCAAATGTGAAATATAAAAAAAAAACCAAAATATAAAAACAACAAAATTTCAGCCTAAAACCATACTGGTAGTTTTGTTTGTTTGTTCTGGAATTTAAATAAAATTTGTACAGGAACCTGTAGTCCAGTTGGTGGTTGTTGTTGTTTAAATAGTCATTTATTGTTAAATGTTCAGCATTTTTCAATAGATTAGGTCGATGTTGTGTTTAATGAATAGTTTTGCATTTTGTATTTTGGGAGACCTTTTGCAGCTTCCGTTATGGTATAGACTCCGGTTCATTATTGAAGGCTGTAATAGGACCTGTAGAGGTTTAATTTCCACTATCATTTGTTGGATGGCTGTCTCATAGACAACCATGCCACATATCCTAATATTTTATTAAAAAGATTTTTTCTTTCCAACACATAAAAATAACATTTTACAGTCATACTGTAAAACTGCTGACTTTACATTGTAAACCAAAAAATACTGTCCTCAAAGGAAAGAATAAATCATTGAATTTTGTGATATTTATAGAAAATAATTTTATGTCATTAATAAATGAGATATCTTTTTAATGTTAGAGCCCAAATCTGATTTTTTTGTATCAATTTACACAGTCTATTTAATGATTTACAGAAATTCAATTCTTCTTGGGTAATATGTAGAATTGCAAATTATGGCCTTAAATGTAAAAAAAATAAGTTTGATGATATATTTTGATTTGTTTGTACACTATGATTGTGGTCACGTTTACTCGCGGTTTTAGTGAAACAGTATCTACGGACACAGATAATTGAGATGATATAGCCTAGGTAGTTATATGATAACAAAATCTTCATTGACGTCAGAACTCTCTGGTTTCCCATGGCATTCCTGCATTAAATCAGAATTCAAAAACCAGAGTTACTATTGATTAAGATGTTAAATTATAGAATGAAACAAAATTTTACTTAGATTGCCAAGAGATTAATCGACTAAATAGATATGATTAATCTAAAAAAATATTTGCAGAGTTTGTGATGATATCAGGAGTATGAATATTTATGTCAGGGAGGATCACATAATGTTTGAAATTTGTAGAAATTTTGGTCTACCTTAATGAAAAGCTTTTCTTGTCTGTCCAAAATCCTTTGGTAAGAGTGTCAGGTATTATTAAAAAAAACAATAATCATGTAAAGATTATGAAGTTCATCAAATTCTCAAATCAAACTATTTTTGGGGAAATTACTTTTTGCTAGGAAAGTCTTGAAAATTTGAAAGAAGCTTAATATACCACAAGACAGTATACAAAATCTTATTGATATTGGTCATGTGATTTAAGGTTGGTTAATTGATATAGCAGGGAATTATTTACGTCAAACGATTGATCGGGTATCATTGTCTGTTTTCTTAGAATGGAGAGTCAAGATGTTGGCATCCTTAACCGAGTCAGTTGGTACAAACAGAAATCAGTTGATCTTCTTCATATGAAACTAATATTGTGTACCTATTAATTGATTTGCCATGATTTTGTATCCTACATATTTTTGTTTGTTCATGGTGGTTTCAGTTAACAAGTAAGAATGTAATTAATGTTTCATTAGTGTATGGCTTTTGGTGAGGATTGTACAAATACATATACGTCAATAAGTAAATACCCTTAATAGGATGACCTTAAAGGATTATAAAGGTGATCAATCTCGTCTTAAACCTACTTGACATTATAGGGGGAATTTAACCATTTATATTAGAGATGACCAATGTTTACGTAGGGGAAGTATGCATAGGATTTAAGACAAGCTTATGAGGTCATCTAACTCTATACAACAGGGCTATGTCATAATAATTAGTTGTCTGCTCCCTCATTTCCCAGCGCAATAAAACTAAAAAAATATTTACAAAAGGAAACATTTTTAAGTTACAGGTTCTTTTTAATTTGTTAGGGAACTTATCTTATACATGTTTACAAAACAACGAGATTTATGACTTGTGTTTATATTTTACAGGAACGAGATTTATTAAGCACATTTAAGATCTCGGCTACGACTCTGTTGAACTACCTGATGCATTTAGAAGACCATTATCACCGTGACAACCCATATCATAATTCTACACATGCTGCTGATGTCACTCAATCAACACATGTGTTATTGTCATCACAGGCATTAGAGGTTTGTTTATAAACAACTTAAAAAAAATTTCCTATATCAAATTTCGACACCTGCTACTAATGTCATACTATAAAGTTTTGTGTTACTGTCGTACTGTGGTCACTTTATAAAGTATCAAATTTCTACAGATGCTGCTTGCCAATGTGTTTTATCTTCACATGCCTAAGAGGGATTCAGAGTTGGCCTTTTACAAACTTGAGGACTGAGGACTTAATTTCCTTTTCATATTTTTTTTATATTGTACTGGTATAAAATCTACAGAATGAAATAACTTTATGATAAATTTTGCAAAAATTCACTTTAAATGCTAGGTGTTTCAGTAAATATCAATCATAGTTTCTTATTTTATATGCTTTATGGATTCCTGAAGTACTGCACGTAACATTATTATAATTCACTAAACCTTCAAAAAGCTGATAATCCAACTGCAACACCTGAAAAAAGTCAAAATAAATCAAAACCTGAACATGAAGAAAGTGAGATAAACACCATGTACTATTACAAACATCATGTGAAAATATGTTTTCACAAGTCAAAAATAACATTTATTTCAAAAACATTCATGGCTTATTTAGGTGACTAGTCTTTTATAAGTAAAGGCACGGCCAACAAGGCCATTTATAAAAATTTGTTTACTGCACTATGACAGACTCACCAAAATTGCCCTACCCAAATGATTTGTTATAGGTTAGAAGATTAAAATGTTATGGTGTTTTAATATCAAAATACATCTGTCAACCTAACCTACCTGCCTGTTTCAAAGATTTGGAACAAACAAATTGTTAAGGTGACTGACCATATAGATGTGATTTGTTTTTTCGGTTCATGCCTCTGGCAGTTACCTTTAATGGGGTTTTTACTCTGCCTGCTCTGCTTAATCTAATTTCTTTAAATTGCTCTTTCAGAATGTGTTCACAGATTTAGAAATCTTAGCGGCCATATTTGCTAGTGCGATCCATGATGTGGACCATCCAGGTCTTACCAATCAGTATTTAGTACAAACAGGTAAATCTTAGTACACTATTTAGTACAAACAGGTAAATCTTAGTATACTCTTACCAATCAGTATTTAGTATAAGCAGGTAAATCTTATTACACTCTTACCAATCAGTATTTAGTACAAACAGGTAAATCTTACTGGACTTACCAATCAGTATTTAGTACAAACAGGTAAATCTTAGTATACTTTTACCAATCAGTATTTAGTATAAGCAGGTTAATCTTATTACACTCTTACCAATCAGTATTTAGTACAAACAGGTAAATCCTGGACTTACCAATCAGTATTTAGTACAAACAGGTAAATCTTACTGGACTTACCAATCAGTATTTAATACAAACAGGTAAATCTTACTGGTCTTACCAATCAGTATTTAGTACAAACAAGTAAATCTTACTGGTCTTACCAATCGGTATTTAGTACAAACAAGTAAATCTTACTGGTCTTACCAATCGGTATTTAGTACAAACAGGTAAATCTTACTGGTCTTACCAATCGGTATTTAGTACAAACAGGTAAATCTGAGTACACTTGTCCTTACTTTTACAACATTTATC
This sequence comes from Geukensia demissa, assembly GCA_034783895.1. Taxonomy (NCBI): domain Eukaryota; kingdom Metazoa; phylum Mollusca; class Bivalvia; order Mytilida; family Mytilidae; genus Geukensia; species Geukensia demissa. The sequence goes on from JARWCS010000005.1 coordinate 768,606, forward strand.
TTCCAAATTATATAATTGTTGTAAATAGTTACATTTTAAAATAAATACCAGTTCACTAAGTAAGAATGATATTATATAATTTGTAGCATTCCAGAAACTATGGACAGTCATAAAAATAACAAACAATCGAATATACCAAATGCCCTCTAGGAAACTGCTGAAACATTTTCCACTGTGTCTGATAGTTAATTAACATTGATTATGTTGCATCCTAAGTATATCGAAACATATACAATAAATGAACATCTTGTTATAATCTTCCAATATTCTTTTTGGATCTGACAAAGAAATATTCAAGTTTCGTCAGAAGTATACAATTCAGTTTGTTTGTAACTTGTAAATTCAGTTTTATTAAATCTAATAACTCGTTAACATTTTATAGGATCAGAATTAGCGCTGATGTATGTTTTATTATATCTAATAACTCAACATTTTGTAGGATCAGAATTAGCGCTGATGTATGTTTTATTATATCTAATAACTCGTTAACATTTTGTAGGATCAGAATTAGCCCTGATGTATAATGACGAGTCTGTGTTAGAAAACCACCATCTTGCTGTGGCATTTAAACTTTTACAAGAAGAAAATTGTAACATTTTCGTCAATTTAAGTGATAAACAACGTCAGACATTACGAAAAATGACAATAGATATGGTATTAGCTACCGACATGTCAAAACACATGAGTTTATTAGCGGACCTAAAAACAATGGTGGAAACAAAGAAAGTGGCAGGTTCAGGTGTGCTGATGTTAGATAATTATACAGACAAAATACAGGTATGTTGGAATATCAGGTTCAGGTGTGCTGATGTTAGATAATTATACAGACAAAATACAGGTATGTTGGAATATAACCAGAAACAGGGGGTATTAACAGCTTTATATTTCACAATTCCAAGTTTTTAATTTTAATAATATATTGGGTTTAGAATCAACAAGTGTGTGTTAATCAGTGCATCAACATTATGAGACTCTCAGGTTGTATAACAGTTAAATAACTGAAGTCTGACACCTTTATTGTTATACAACAGGAACTAGTCCACAGAACAATGATAAGTATAATTATATCCTACAGTTAAAGGATTCATGTATTCCAGTGATTGATTGATTGGATGATGCTTAACATCAAGGGGCAAATTGTTTCATGCATATTCAGGACAAGAGATTATTAATGATTGATGACCTTTGGCACTCCAGGCAAACATGTGTACCATTACACCACCAAGGTGGTTTGTATTCCTTTGAGACATGTATGATCATGATTTGTTTTTAGATGGACATGAATTGTTGCTATATTTGGATTGATCTATTCATTCACATAATTTTATGTGTAGAGTGGTAAAGATTGCTTTTAAAACATTGTGGGCTGGTGGTATAGAAATAGATATTGAAAATAATACTTTCTGGAACTATGGAAAAATAGTCATGTTAGTAAAAAACCAATTATTTCATTGTAATTTTTTTTTTTTTTGGAGAATTTGAAATAATATCTCTTTCAAATGAACAGAAATTGCTAAATGGAATTGGTCGTTAAACATGTAAAATTCGTTAATTACTACAACAATCAAATTATGAACCTTACGTTCATAATTTGTATACAACAATCTACTTAAACCTTACGTTCAAAATTTGTATACAACAATCTACTTAAACCTCGCATTCAAAATTTGTATATTTTTCAGGTTTTACAAAACATGGTTCATTGTTCAGATCTGAGTAACCCCACCAAACCATTTGATATTTATAAAAAATCAGTTGACCGACTGATGGAGGAGTTCTTCCAACAAGGAGATAAGGAAAGGGAACGAGGGATGGATATTAGTCCCATGTGTGACCGACATAATGCCACCATAGAAAAATCACAGGTAACAGAAAACTCATTTAATTAATATAATGTCTTTTGACAGCCAAATTCAAATTTTCTGTAGGTTTTTGACAGCAATGACTAATTATTAATTATTAAAAAAACACAGAAAAAAAGAACTTTCAGGTCATCATTCCAGTATCAGCAAGGCAGAAAACAATGACATTTCATTCCAGTATCAGCAAAACAGAAAACAATGACATTTCATTCCAGTATCAGCAAAACAGAAAACAATGACATTTCATTCCAGTATCAGCAAAACCGAAAACAATGACATTTCATTCCAGTATCAGCAAGGCTTAACAGAAAACAATGACATTTCATTCCAGTATCAGCAAGGCTTAACAGAAAACAATGACATTTCATTTAAACATACATGGCACACAAAGAATTACAATTTGGGGGTTCTGAGAAATTAATTGATTTGATATAATGAAATTGAATTCTGTATATAGCTCTATGGGTGGTTGCCCCATTTTAAAGTGGCTATACTGGGTAAACCATGTGTGTTTAAATTAAACCAGTACTAAAGCAACAGGACTCAGAAGAATACTGAGTTAACAGTCATGATAAATTAAAAAAATATAAATGTGTAGCTTCAACTGATTATACAAAAGACATGAATGTCATGTCATGGTTTTGTCATGTTTGATGAGTCACACTGCTAGCTTCATTTGTAAAACAAGCACATTCACTTATACATGTATTACAAGCACATTCACTTATACATGTATAACAAGGATTAAATTTCAACTATATATTTTCTTGACGAACAGCAAATTGATAAGGGCTATTCCAGTAAAAATTTCCCAAGGGGTGGGGGGACGCCACTTATTTTTTTACCCTCCACCCATGGGAAAATTAAAAATATAAAATAATATAATAAAAGAATAATTATGTTGATAACCCCCACCTAAAGAAAAAAAAATAAGTGGTGTTCCACCCCCTCTGGGGAATTTTTACTGGAATAGCCCTAATGGTGATGTATTCAGTAACTAAGGTTATATATTAATGTTGACATGATCCATAGATCACAAATATTATTAACATTTTAATCTGATTTCAGGTGGGCTTCATAGACTATATTGTACACCCATTATGGGAGACATGGGCAGATTTAGTGTACCCTGATGCTCAAGAAATACTCGATACATTAGAGGACAATAGAGACTGCTACCAGAGTATGATTCCTGTTAGTCCCTCTGCTAGTTTTAATACACGCAAAAACAATTCAGAAAAAGATGAGGAGAACAAATTTCAGTTTGATATGGACATGGAGAAAGAACATTGTGATAGTGCTCAACCTTCTCACAATACGCCAAAGACGCATTAGTTTTATGTGATAGTTATCTTAATTTATTTCAAGGGCGAGCACTCTGTGATTATTTTTTTCTTGGGTTGTTATTTGCGTTAGGTGCTCAGGGACATTGCAGTACCCAATGAAAACTGAACGAAAACAATTTTGCTGATTTGCAACGAAACATGCAAAACTTATTTATTTGCCATTTATTGTTTTCCTGTGTTATCAAATGCTTTGGAGATCTGCTTCAAAGTTCTTCCTCAATTCCATTTATGGTTCATTCAGTTGTCATGACGATTTTTGTTGTATCTTGAAGGTTGTCTTCCTGTCACTGAGACTACTGATGTAATGATCCTGACATTTTCTTCTATAATTGATTCATAGCTGTTGCATTTTCTTCTTCCAATAAATTTCCAATGATATTACATAAGACTCGTTGCAAGTACCAAGGTACATCATGGAATAAACTGGGTTAAGTGAGATAACTCTAGAATTGAATATTGTATTACCTCAAACAAACATTAAATTGATACAGATCAAAAATTAATTTGTGTTAATCAGATGCTTACATTTGATTTATAAAAATGGTTGACACAAACATATCAAAGATTTACAAGAGTTATATCTACTCCCTTAAATGTAACCATTTCACGATTTTTGTGTTTGATTTCTGTTTTGTTCAAATTTATAATTATGTCAAAGTGACTGGATAGTTTCAAAATAGATTTAATTTAATTTTATCCATTTACTGTTGGATTGTTATTAAACAACACAAATATATCTCTGGCAAGGGTAGGTAATTAAACTATAGCATGTCTTAAAGGGAGATAAGTCATCTGTGATCTCATATCAGATTGTATCTGTAAATAATGAACTTGTATTTAAATTTTGCATTATTTATAAATATGTAAATACTAATGTTATATTGTTAAGCATTTATTGTTTGTTACGGAAGGTAGTATTAAACCATGACACCAAAGCATTATGATATACACAATTAGTTTTATTTTGACATGAAGAAATAGCCGTAACAGGTGCTTTCTGACGTAACTTCGATTCTGTCAAAAATATTGGTTTTCTAATTCATGTTGAAATTCAGCAGTTAATATCTTAAGTAGTTTTGGTTAGACTTGTCTTCTTTACAGAACAGTTATTTTTACATTTTGACTGTTTGTGGTAATTTGTGTCTGGTGATTTTGAAGAAATAGAAAATGTTACTACAGATAAAATATTGTTACCATATTAATAACTTAAGTTTGATTTTGGATAGTTAAACAAATTTCAAAATGAGACAATTTATGAAAATTAGAATTATTTATTTGATACTCAAGAATAAGTGACATATACCAGATTCATTTAATGTCAAATCAATTTACCTGTCTATTGTGACCTAGACAGGTAACCTGTTGTAAAACTGTAGTTCTACTAAAAACTAGTTCTTCTGCAATTGTATTTATGATAGTTACTATGATATTTCTGATTGTTAAAAAAGTTGAATATGTCAAATACTGTTATTTTTAACAGCTCTTTATTGAAGATTTGATTTTGAACATATCTGAGAGGATTCTAGTGTCGTAGTTATATGTTGAGTCTCATCGATTTTACTGGTAACTTCTACTGTGCAATATTTATTGTTCATTATCATCATTGTAAATATATACTCATTATACAATATGCATTGTCAGCTACTGCAGTGTTTGAAAAACGTGTTTGGAAGGCTTTGGCATGCAAGCCACTTTAATGGTTGTGAAGAATTCCTTGTTTTTTGGAATCCATAGATGTGAGATTTATCTCCCTTTTTACTGATTTTACAGGGCTTTTACTAGTCAATTGGACTATTATTTTTTTTTTTAGATTTACTGTTTGTTTTTTTTTTTTAAATCTACATAATGGGGGTGTATTTAGTACCATTAGACAAGACATTCATGTTGGTAATAATTTGGAGACTTCAAAGGAATTTTTAAATAGATAATTTCTTATAATACATTACATCTGCATATAGATGCAAGGGAGGTCAATCTTATGGAAATAGTGATCCACAAAAAAAGGAATTGTTTTCTTAGCAGCATGTTATGTTTTCCTCTATAAATTTAAATCTGAAACAGTACTGTAACTACAAGGTCAGTTTACTAAAGTACACATCCAAATCCATTAGTATGGAATTACATATAATTCAGAAACATAAAATTTTGTGCACTTTATGAAATGACTTGAGATTGTGTGTCCACATATTGATCATTTTGGATCGTTCAGACTGATCGGCCATTTATTTTGGTCTGACCAACAACTTAATTTCTTTGTCTGAATTTTCAGACATTTTAACCAGGCATGTATTTATCTGGTTAGTTAGTTAGAGTTGTAATTTGTATAAAATGATAGATAATTGTGTATCGAAAAAAGACTCAAATTTTATATTTAGTATTAGACCAATAGTTGCAGTCATATTTAAATTTTTTCTGTATAGAAAAAATTGTGATATTACAAATACATAATAGAAATCCAAACATCTCTGTGATACCGATTTAAACATTCAGTAGATGTTGTTGCTGAACTCAACATTTATACATAAACAATAAAAAATGAAGAATGCATTTCTTGTCAGTTGTCTTTATTAGTCCCCTACCGGCTTTAGCTGAAGGGGACTTTAGGTTTGCACTCCATCCATCTGTCTGTCTGTCCATCAGTCCAGGAAAATAACAAGTTTTCCACACTTTTTTTAACTATTTTGTCATTTCAATGAGATAAGCAACTCCACTCATACTTGTTTTGATGCAGTAATAACTGGAATCACTGACAACTCTTTAACCTTGTTGTGAAATAATGATATTTGCTGCTCATATTCAGGGATTTGGTCAGATTTTCTAACTCCTCTGGTTTTGTCCATTTCATAGCGTTAATATGTTTTGCCAAGTGACCCCACTTTTCTTTTTATAATTTCATTCAACCAGCTTTAAAATGCCATTTGAGAAGCTTTTATGAAAAATTTGTTATTTTTTCATTGGTTTTAATAGATAGAACCTACTATGAGAAAATCTATGGATAATCAAGAGAAACCACTTTCCTGCAAAGTTTTCAATACTTATTTCGCCAAAACGAGAAGACTGAACCTTAAATTTTTTCTGCTTATTTTGTTACAGTACAAAATGTCTTAAAACCTATACCAACCTTTTGAAAACCTTTTTGTTATTGTAAACAGAGTAGCGAACATTCTCAAGTGTAAAGGTTAAATTGGCAGACAAAATACCCAAATGTTTACTAGTTTTTTTAGTCAGGACAATTTAGAACATGTCACAGTGAGTGGCATTGAAGAGTTGTTGAGGGCCTTGGGAAGACCACTTTAACTTTTGATATCAGCTTGATGAGATATGGCTGTCTTCATGATATTCATACCACATCTTACTTTGTGATAAGAAGACAGATGAAGATACAGTACATGAATTCGGTTTTTTGTTATGTAACTCTAAGAACCGTGTAATGAAATATCAATGTAAATGTTTGGATGAATTGTTAACTTGCACTGGTTTCCATGGTTATCGCATAACCAGAGGCTCCACGGAGCCTGTAATCGCTCACCTGGCATACAGTTGCCAAGGAAAAGTTTACATTTTAGCAGGTGAGGTCAATTCCAGAAAAGATCCACCTAAGGATCTTTCCAACAAAGTTTGGTCGCAATTTACAAGTAGTTCTAGAGTTGTAAAATTTTCATGAATTTCCCTTAGGGTCCTATGGAACTCTATGTACATGTATGGGTGAGGCGACATCTTGGTTGGTAGGTGGATTGGACACAATTTTCAGACATGATTTTTTTTCCGTTTTAAAACGGAATTCCGCTTTTTGGAGGCAGGATTTTCCCGTATTGTTTCTGTTTTAATATACAAA
>JARWCS010000005.1:784392-796474 GCA_034783895.1 Geukensia demissa
GTCAGGACGTTATTTGACTAGAGAAAATGTCTAGTCAAGACTGTATTTGACTAGAGAAAATGCCTAGTTAAGACTGTATTTGACTAGAGAAGATACCTAGTCAGGACTGTATTTGACTAAAGGAAATGCCTAGTCAAGACTGTATTTGACTAGAGAAAATGCCTTGTCAGGACTGTATTTGACTAGAGACAATGCTTAGTCAGGACTGTATTTGACTAGAGAAGATAGTCAGGACTGTATTTGACTAGAGAAAATGCCTAGTCAGGACTGTATTTGACTAGAGACAATGCCTAGTCAGGACTGTATTTGACTAGAGAAGATACCTAGTCAGGACTGCATTTGACTAGAGAAAATTCCTAGCCAGGACTGTATTTGACTAGAGAAGATACCTAGTCAGGACTGTATTTGACTAGATAAGATACTTTGTCAGGACTGCATTTGACTAGAGAAAATGCCTAGTCAGGACTGTATTTGACTAGAGAAAATGCCTAGTCAAGACTGTATTTGACTAGAGAAAATGCCTAGTCAGGACCGTATTTGACTAGAGAAAATGCCTAGTCAGGACTGTATTTGACTAGAGATAATGCCTAGTCAAGACTGTATTTCACAGGCATTTTCTCTATTATTTGTGGTCCACATTTCCCCACTGTGATTTTTCAGCGGGTTAGCGGGAATGTATAACCTAAAACAATGAAGACAAGTACTTGAGCTGTATTAATACAAAATATTCATTCTTTGAAGAAGAGGATGACAATTTTTTGTATTTCGAGCATCAAACATGCTCAGGCTAGATCAATTCTCTTTGACACGGTTCAAAAAGTGCTTTACGTATTTATGCAACCTTTGAAAAACTGATCTGCATATGAACTGTTAAGAGATCAACACACTACTGGTTTTATTTGCAAAAAAAAGCGAAGCAACGTAAGCCTGACATATATCGTGTGTTCCAATGAACTCGCATCAGTCCACTACTTACGGAGTAGTGTTGTGTGTTCTATGTTTTGTCTTTCGTTAAATTTAGTTGGCCAATGTCTTGTCTGTCTTCTGACCTAACGATTTCTGTCTGCCCCTTTGGTATCTTCGAATTCCTCCTGACGGGTGATGTCGCCAGTTGTCAGAACTAATTGTTCCTTGATTGTTGGTGACCTGTTAGTAATTATTCTTGGTTCCCGATGCTCATTTTCGATCTCCATCTGTCCCGACATTTCCCTTGAATTGTTGATACCTTCGAGTGAGCTATATATGAATTCGATTAACAACATGCTCGAGTCACTGCTGAAGCCTCATTATGAACATGAATATTGTGTTGTTTTTTTTCTTGCTGTATTCGTCTTATTTTATTCAAATACATGTATGTAAATAATGTTGTATTTAAATTATTAACATGCATGTCAACCATATTGATTTAAAGATCGTGATCACGGTGTTTAACTGATGTCTCTGGGTTCTGGCTGTTCCCCAAATAGCATAGTGGTTTCTTTCTGTGACTCTTTACAAGCTTTCGGCTTTCTCCAACGAATTTTGCCACAACACAATTTAACCGGTTTCAAAAATTTCCAGTGAAATATATGATATAATATATCATCGCAATTCTAATTGTTTTGCCGCAACTGAACCTGTAGCTTAAAAAATCATTTTTACTTGAAAAAAAAATCCTCAGTAGAGTGGAAAGTTAATTTTTTGACTTCGTAAATTTGCTTTATTTTGTTGGTGCAATTATCAAATGGTCTCTGGTAACAAGACATGATAAAATTTTTATGTTGGGGTGGGGGTTAAGACAGATAAAAGATAAAAATTTCAGAAAAGGGTTGAATTATATTCGTAGTTATAACACTGAAGCGGGAAATTTAAACATGAAAATATTTTTGAGAGAGATTTTTTCCAATGTCAAAAATGTAACATAACGGGGTAATGGCAACTGCAGGATGAGTTGCGACAAAATTTTAACGATGACATACTTCATGTACTTCATAGCTCGACTTTCGATATATTTCGATTAAGTTGTGGCTAATATCGTTTTATGTACATTAGTTTGCCATGGACTGGATATCGGTAGGTAAGCATGTCTTCGCCGCCAGTTTCCGCTCGCTATCTTGATACGACGTCCGCGGGGCTGCTTTGCACACATTTCCTTTGTTCCTTTTTAGTGTGTTTGGAGCTGATTATACTTTTCGTAATTAATAAGTGACACTTTAAATATAGTATATATCACTTTAGTTCTGAGTTCTTGGCATACATATATTATTGCTAGACACCAAAACACACAATAGATCAATACCAAATTCACAAAGACCGTGTAACACGTTTATTATATATTCTTTGAACAGTATGCTTAAAAAAAAGAATTTGCCTACCTATCTACCCATACCTAAAAGTCATGGGTCGGGTTCAGGCAAACTGTAATATTAAAATGATGGCCCAGTATAATTATTATTTTTGCACATAAGCCAACGATAAGAAAATATTCAAATATTTTGATGATTTTTTAACAAAAATTCATTTGAGAATGTAACACGGACAAGTCATTAGCGTACATGCATTTTTCACTTCAGCAGCTAGAACTTAATATTTTTTCATAACCTTCTTTTATACTTTTCCCTTTAGGACTATATCAGGAATAATATTTAGCGACCCCTGTCCCCTTGATCCGCCCCTGCAGTACTACAAGTTGAATTCTTTAAGCTGTGTGGACTTCATTCCCTACAACTTTGAATCGACTTTTAAATATATTTTAATCATTTAACCATCTTCGCTAGCCAAGGGTTTCGCTCACGACCCCTCTCTTGAGAGGAAGGACAGTGAGCGAAACCCTTGGACAGCAAAGATGTCATTTAACATACACCTGTGCACTTGTCATTCGGTTGGACAATTTAGAACTCGTTACAGGGACCCACACTTGATGAAGGCCTGATGAAACATTGTTTGCCATGTGATGGTGGTCTCCTTGACACTAGCTCGATGATTTTATACAACAATAAAGGCACCGACCATTTCACTTTCGGAAAGTGGCAGGGCTCGTCTAGATTCTTTCTTTTATAAAATATATAATTAGCCAAAATAAGGACAAGATTATTTCAAAATTATAATCCCATCAAACTAATATCACCGCAACGCACATAGAGCAACTACAAATACAATACAATATGTAAAATTGAACATTCATCAACAAGTTACCGATTATTATTATTTTTGTTGATATTTTTAGTATCAAGTAAAAAAATGTGACACATTCGAATGAACAGAAATTCCTCTGCAATGAAAGAATCTTTATAACAGTATAAAGTCTCAGAAGAGCAAAGTTTCGTGTTAGTATAAAAGAACGATCGATCTGACCCGGGGCTGCAGAATTGCTTAAAAATCTGTCATGGCCACGATGGAATGCAAATTAAATGAAATTGGAAATAGTTCTGCAAAACGAAATGGATTAAATTGTATAAGCTTGTCGTGAGTGTGCACGTTAATTTCATATTTTAAATTGAGGATCTACAATTATTCCAGAATTAAACCAGAAAACATGGCTTCATACTATGATAAACCACTTACAAAATCAATTCTTTCAAATTTGTTCTTAAGAAACTCTTGTCAAGGAGATGTAAATGTCCCGGGATTGAACGTATTAACAGACAAAACGTACGAAGCGGAAGAGCCTGTGGTAATGCTTCACCGTCATCGATTTTATGTTGAAGTGCTCATTTCTAAGGAAACAGCGACAAGATTTTAAATATCCCTTTCCAAGGCAACCTATAAAAACGAAAATAAAATTTTGAATCCTGGAAACAGCATAACTAGTGCTACAGAAATTCGTTACATTCTAAAATTTGCTTAAAGGAAAATTTTATTTTACCATGTAGAAAGGCAAGCAAACTGGTCTTTGATTAAGATTGTATTTAAAAGTCACTCTAAGATTGAATAGTTATTGTCTTTTAAATAATCTAATAAAGTACGAGGCCATGGAATTGTTGCTTTCTTACGCATTTAAGGCTTTTTTTACGCCTCTTGAGATTTCTTGCAAGCTTTCTTCAAGATGAGATAGTTGTATTTGCATCCCTTAAAGGAAAATGTTGTACAAGCTACTGTAGAATACAACGTGTGATAGAAATTCCCTTCTGTCTGTTATTGTAGAAAAACTTCAATTTTTTCTGTTATAGGCCGCGTATCAGTACTGGTGATTCGGCTGAAATTTGAATAACCGTTTTAAATAACAGAAAATTGCAGATAATCATGTCTTTTTTCTATTTTTAATCCAAATGGCTTTAAACATAAGCCTAGGATCTACCGTACTCTGTCGGATATCGCACAGCTGACGGTAATTAAAATAATAGACAATCATTATATTCCTGGTCAATCCGTTACCATGACACTATATTATTAAAGTCCCATTCGTGGTCAACTTTCAACGGATATTCCTCTATAGGTGTTATATATCATTAACAGGTTTTTTTGTATAAATCCTCATAATTAATTATAAAATCAAAATATGCCTGTCCCATCTGGTTGATTTTTAACTACCAAGATGTCTATCACAGCAAAAATCTTCACTGAAAATAACAACGCAACAAAAATCTGGAAATAACAACCGAAATGTCTACCATAACACAAATATTCACTGAATGTCTACCACAACAAAAAACTTCACTGGAAATAACAACCGTGATGTTTACCACAACAAAAATCGTCACTGAAAATAACAACCGTGATGTGTACAGCAATAAAAGTCTGCACTGAAAATAACAACCGTGATGTGTACAGCAATAAAAGTCTGCACTGAAAATAACAACCGTGTTGTGTACAACAACAAAAGTCTTCACTGAAAATAACAACGGAGATGTCTACCACAACAGAAGTCTTCACTGAAAATAACCGTGATGTGTACAGCAACAAAAGTCTTCACTGAAAATAACAACCGTGATGTGTACAGCAACCAAAATCTTCCCTTAAAATAACAACCGAGATTTTTTCCACAACAAAAAAATCTTCACTGAAAATAACAACCGTGATGTGTACAACAACCAAAATCTTCTCTTAAAATAACAACCGAGATGTTTTCCACAACAAAAATCTTCACCGATTTTAAACAACGATGACTACCATAACAAAAATCTTCACTGAACATCACAAAAAGGGGTGTCAATATATGTCGCTCTGGACAGGTGGAATTCTCTTCCATCTCACAACCCCTTTCTCCCATTTCATGATTCTCTCTCATCTCGATCTTGCAACATCGGCTAATGTACGTTTCATGAGCTGAGTCTCTCGTGTTTTGGCTGTTCATTCTTAAAACAATAACAAAATCTGTAAATGGAATTTATAAAGAGACAAAGCTATTTTACCGGCAACCAAAGTGGGTGTTAAAAATATTACAGGTGTTGTTGTTTGTCCTGTGCTCATGTGAAAATTGTTGATTTTTGTGAAAAATTAAAGTTCCAACAATGTCTAAATTTTTGCATTTCTGGTACCGCCAAAGCTTATTTTACCGCCATTGCGTTTAAATATATACCAATAGACATAAAATCTATCAAAATAACTTTCATTTTTTTTAAATTCATACATTCTTTTGAGCAAAAACAGATATAATGGAAAACGACAAAATTCTCAAAATTTCCTCATGAGTGGAGAAAAACCAGGAGTATGTATAAAAAATCCGAAATATAAAAAAGTTACCGAAGTTTTTGTACATTACATTTTATAAGAATAATGACTATTCCCTCTAAGTCCCTCTAAGGATTTTTAAAAAAATAGTAAAAAGTGAGACTCAGTTCAGGATTTATTTCAGCGGTTGAAATGAATTTATTTATATAGATATCACGATAAAATTCTATTTTTATAATGTTATTTCTCTCAAAAATATCTGTCCACTCAAAAATTGGCATAAGACATGTGGCACATTAGAGGGAAGATACCAGGTCGACCCAGAAGTCATATACGTAAATTTTTACCGCTAGGAATTTTGACTGATCTTCCTGTTTTTTGGCCCCTAGCGTGATGAAGGTAAATCAAGAAAAGCGATTTACACGCAGTTCAATTTGGTTTTTGCATATTTGTTATAAACACATGTTAGATGTGGATTGTGTCTTTCTGGCATAATACCATATTCTCTGGCATAATACCATATTCTCTGGAATAATACCATATTCTTTCTTTTTTATTTTAGATTCTGTAATATTTCTAATTTCGCCCATTGTTTGTTTAACTCTCTACATTGACACAATGCAGTGGACAAATGCACTTCTCACTGCATGTGTAACAATTATTTGACGTCTTAACTTTGATTGGATACTTGTGATTACAGTTGTTCAGTTTAATTTGATCTTAGATGACTGGATCTCTAATGCTTTATACAGCTTCCTTTCAATTAGTCCTTAAATTTACTTCTATAGATATTCAATAGATTGACCAAATGTTACTGAACTTCACAATAAATTGTCCCATATAACTAAAATCAATTCTGCCATAACCGACGTAAAACGAGAAAACAAGTAATTGACGAGTTAACATACATTCATTAGGAGACTGTTTTATCCCACTAACTGTATTATAACTACGATTTCAACTGTTTTATACATAACATGCAATTTCGATGAAGTACTTTAGAAAGACATTTGATTTAAATGTCATTGTGCATCCAAAGTGAATGTCCCAGTCCGACAAATTGCTTGTTGGATATATGAAGGCATTCGACTTTACACATGATTTGCAATTTATTAAAAAAACAGAGCGAAATGGACCATTAATCGCGCTCTTGTTCGGCCATTAAATTGCAAGCTTGTACACTTGTTGGATACACGGGCACCCAACAATTGCCTACATTACAACCAGATACTCACAGGAGCCTGTATCGCTCACCTGATATCGCATGCCCGGTAATAATTGTTTTTGACTGCACACACAAAATACTTCCACGAATTAACCAATTTGTAAGGGTTCAGTCGGGATCTTTCCTTTAGACCTACTGTACTATATTGTCAAATGTTAAGCTGAAGCACCATCATTCGATAGCTCTTGTTTGACCAATGAGAAACCAAATGTAGATTGAATAAATTTTAGTCAGACAAAAAAAGCTTGCAAGGACTTTAATTCTTAAAGCAAATTTTCCAGAGAGTTCATTGTTAATAAAAATTATAAAAAAATATGTTCGGTTGTGGTGCCAATCTTAGCTGGTGGATGATATTACAAATGGCAGAGTCATGTGCCATGTGCACTTTGGGAATGGAACCTTTTACGACCATTCTACAAAAGTTTGGTTCAAATCAGCCAAGCAGTTTCAGAAAAGAAGTTTTTGAGCGAATTTTGCATAGGTCCTGTTTTGAATAAAGTTTGACACTGGTGGTTATTTTTGAACGACGGAAGAAAATGCCAGATATAAAAGGACCGCCTCAGCTCGACAAAATGGCCAAACAGATCCATACAAATAGATTTCTCGGTGAATTTCTACTACAGGGTCAAATGTCAGTTTGCCAGGCAGTGAAGGATAAATACTTGATAAAGGACTACCTAAGAAACATTCAACAAAACTTGTTTCCTGTTGGCCAAGTTTCACATAAGAAGATCCTCCCCGATGGCAGCCTGGGTGTAGAAATAGGCCGTTCGGTTTCTCCGCCTGCAGGTAAAATCCCTCCTAAGGGGCGCCCGTTGGTTTGGCAGGATGTATAAATACTCGACCACCTGGAGAGTAGCCGGCTAAAGAAATAGTCTACTCGGTTTCTCCGCCAGGAGGGTTGAACTCCTTCTAAAGGGTCGTCCGTTGGTTGGTGTATAAATTCTTGACTAATAACACAAAACAGTCGGTGCCGTGTTGGGAGAATGGTAAGCTCTCAGCACGTTAAAGACCCCGCAACAGCTCATTATGAATGATCGTTGGTGGAAAATTGCTTAGGCTAAACTTACCAACCTACCCAAACATGTCTTCCCGTGGCTAGAAAAATCCGGCTCAGAACACCCCATTTATTATTTATGGTTTTGACTAGATTCATACTCATAAACTTCATTAAGATATATTGCATCTATTTTTGGGCAAATGCGTTGAAACATTGGGTAAATTTAACTCGGTGAAATATTTCATTGAAGCACTTTTTTTATAAATTCTCCTGAATTCTTTCAAAATTTACTTTAATACATCAGGAGAGAAAATAAGGATATTTAAAACGTTAGTATTATCGATTCTCTCAAATTAATTTAAGAGCACCAAATCATCAACGAATTGGAAGTATCCCCAGTGGCGGATCCAGAGGGGGGCGAAGGGGACGTTCGCCCCCCTAAAAAAAAAAAAAAAAAAAAAAGTAAAAAAAAACAAAGAGAGAGAGAAAGAGGAAAATGCTTCATATTTTCATATACTGAAAACCCGTCAGCTTCCGGGGGGCTTCGCCCCCCTGGTCCCCTTACCAGGGCTCTGCCCTGGAACCGCTAGGGACCTTAAGCGGTCCCCGGACCCCCCGCCCATTTTCGTCCCCCCTAACACAAAAACCTGCACCCGCCCCTGATCCCTGTAAAGTTTGTAAAACAGCAAAGATTTAGTATACTCTGGTGTGGTGTGTAAACCCCGCCTGATCGAGATCGATCGTCGCTGTTACAGCACAGAGAAAAATCATCAGTTCTATTCGTGTGACGAAGATCGGAATAAGCAATGATTTAATACCAAATTATCTGCTTTGACGGAATCAGCATTCCGCAGTCTAATGCCCAAGTTGACTTTCAATTAATTTTTATCTAATAACACTGAAATAAACGTGAACTTCACGTGCAGAAATTGGACATTGTACAAGGCCGTTTATGTTACTTGCTTTATGAAAGCGTCGGATACAGGATCCAAGGTTTTTTAAGAGGTTGAGGGGGTCTTTTTATACATAAAAAGTTTTTGGCTCACCCGGACAAAGGCCATATGAGCGTTTTTCATCACTTGGCGTCCGTGGTATATTTTTGCATTTTATACTTTTGCACTTTTCATCTGAAATTTATACTTTTGCCGTCATCACTTTTCATCTGAAACCGCAACACCAGTTTTAACCAAACTTTAGAGGAAGCATCTATGGAAGGTGCTTTACAAAGTTTTTACTTTTCGTCCAGATCGGACTATAAACATGGGTGCCACAGGCAATTCTTGTTTCCGATTGGCTTATTTTTAAACTGGACATGTTACGAAAGAAGTAGAAATGAATGATAATGAACTTTCGAAAGTTTTCATTGAAAAGAAATCTACTCCTACTGTATCTTCAGAACTGCTAGGATCCTTCTCTGCGACCACAAGGCCGTATATGGAACCAAACTTGATATGAGGCATTTTTAAAAAGGTCCTTTACAAAGTTTCCTTGTTTCGTTCCAATCGGACAACAAACATGAACGCCAAAGGCAATTGTGGTTTCTGATTAGATGATTTTAGAAAAATCTTCCCCTCTAAATGAACTAAACTCTTTAAAAGCATCCATAGCAGGTTCTTTAAATATTTTCTAGATTTAATCTCAATCAGACAACAAATATGGCTGCCATGTGAAATCCTTTTTTCTGAATGGCCTATTTTAACACATCAACTTCTCTAAAACCGCGAAGCCAAATTTGCTGGAATTTAAATCTGCAGTATACGTTTATTTCAGTATTGGGCTCGTCCTGAATATGCATAAAATTCTTGCCACTCTACGTTAAACAATCAATCAGTGTTGGTAAACAAACATGGCTGCCTGCCATAGGAAATTCTTGTTTTTTTTTTAGCTAGTTGTATGGACTGCATCGGTTATATACCGTATACAAGTTTCCCAACGACACTGGATAAACATTTTGCAAACATACATTACTACAAAATTTACATAACATGTTCTTTATGGTTTTAATAGGCGGGCGGAATTCATCTGATACAAGTTAATTAATGTTGTATCAATATGTATAATTTTATTATGTTATATATACGTATTTCAAGGAGTTACCTCTTATCAGTAGCATTAGGACTAAATTTTAAGGTTTTACGTTTGGGCTAATTTAATCTAACGAGATCTTTAACACGAGGATCATCTCCTGCTTTTTATGAAAAAATACACTGTGGGACTGATTTAAACGCAGATTCATAAAGGGTGGACTTGACTACAACCTTTCAACTCCATCCCTCGCTCCTAATGTAAATAAAATAAGAAAATTGTGTAATTTAAATTTTCCTTTAATTTGTGTAGGAAAAATATTTTCGCATTGCCCTACCAGAAACAGTGTTTACTATATTTATGCCGCCTTCTCTAATTCAAATCCTAGTTCTGCCCTGGAAGCCTCCATTGTATTTTGTGTTAGACACATCCATTTTTTTACCTTTTTTTATCTAATTTTTGTTGGTTTCTTCTTTGTATTCTTTGTAAGACAATAAATTGATCAGCAGGATGTTACTCGATATGTTCCATCTCTTACAGATTTCAGTAGTAAGTTGTCGAAGAATTTCACCAGATTTGGGTGTTTTAAATATCAAATAATTCATTTTTTAATATTTGGAATAAAAATATTAAAAATGTGAAACAAATATATAATGGGTAAATGTCAGAGAGGTTGCATTCCAACCACAAGAAAAACAGAGGGAAAGGTCTTTATTTAGGTAGTACTCTTAATTTCAAAAATTATATCGGCATTGCAACCTTGCAACCAAGATGGTCGCCACATTTGAAATTGGTTTAATATAGGACATTATGAGAAAGTATAGATTTAAAATGTTAATGTTTCTTGCAACTGCAATAAATTGATAAAAAAAAACCCAAGTATTTATGGAAATGTGGTTAATTAAGCTCAAAAATTTAAACATAACCCATTGGCACTTATCAGTTACCTGTAACTTTATACATTAAGTTTAAATGTTTCAATTTTGTGTTTTTTTTTTTTTTTTTTTTTTTTTTTTTTTGGAATCAATATTTACTCTCTGCTCAATACCTTCCATCAAAACTAATATTAGTCAACGTTTCGTGACATTTTTGTCCTACAACCTTTCTATAATATCTTATTGGCTTTAAACGATGATTTTTCAATGAATCCTGCCGGACTTTTTTGATTGAAATCTTAGCTCAAGAGAACCAACAAGTTTGTTATCAACTGTTTCGATTTTGAACTGCTGTCAGAAACGGCAGTTGGGTAAATCTTGTTTT
Source organism: Geukensia demissa (assembly GCA_034783895.1). NCBI lineage: Eukaryota > Metazoa > Mollusca > Bivalvia > Mytilida > Mytilidae > Geukensia > Geukensia demissa. The sequence goes on from JARWCS010000005.1 coordinate 795,492, forward strand.
CTCATGTTTTATATGTTGACTTTTATGTTATTGTCTTGGTACTATATATGCATCGACTTCAAAATCTAAATCTGGATGTCGTTGTTTTTATGTTTTTACATTGTATAATTATTTGTCCGATAATTGTTTCATTTGTATATTATTATTTTTTTTTATTTTGGGGGCCTTTTACACTTGCCTTAGAATGTGGATATGTGTCCATTATTGAAGGCCTTTTTTCAATTTTTTTTCTGCTTGTTTTTGTCAACTTGAAATTAATTTCAGTAGGTCCCCGTGGAACTGTATGTCTCGGAATGACCCTTATTATCCAATTGCAAAATGTTACAATGTACCCGTTTATTTTAACAAAGATGGCCAGGTTCCACCGCCAAATATTTTGAACATGATGTCTCTTGCGTGTAGATTCGCTGGAGATTATTGTCTGTAAAGGCTCGCCCGGTAGGAAATGTTTTGTGGTCTTGTCCTTAGCTGCCACATTTTAAAACTACATGATGTTGCCACCCTCCAACCAAGGATCCCCCTTCCGAGGGCGGCCGGTGTAAAGAAATAGGCCGTTCGGTTTCTCCGCCTGCAGGTAAAACCCATGCTAAAAGGGTGCGTAGACTGGGCAGCGACATCTCCGAGAGAGTAGCCGGGTTATGGAATTAGGCTACTTGGTTTCTCCACCAGGGATAGATCCACTCCTAAAGGGGCGTCGGTTGGTTCAGCTGGTAGACTGACTATAGTGCTGCCCTTGGCTAATACGCTATGCTTTGTTGCGCTTTATCCACAAGATTGAGGCAGACGCGTCAGTATAGGTGGGATGTATGGATTCTCAAACAAGACGTAAAACAGTCGGTCCATGTTGGGAGAATGCCACGCTTTCAGCACGTTATCTTCTCCATTTGGTCCCGTGAGACTGCACAGTTTAAGGATGTTCGCTGCTCATCTTTTTGATTTTTTGTCAGATTTTCGGAATCCTCTGGTTTCATCCATTTAAGTGC
>JARWCS010000005.1:803282-815057 GCA_034783895.1 Geukensia demissa
GGCCACGTAGAGCTGGTGGTTATGAAGGGTCCTCTTGTGGCCACGTAGAGCTGGTGGTTATGAAGGATTCTCTTAGTATCACCCTTTGTAGATCTGGCGGTAAAATGGATTCCCGTCGTACTGTTACTCTCTGTATATGTAGATCTGGCGGTTATAAAGCGTTCTCGTCGTAGTGTCAAACTGTGTCTTTGCAGAGCTGGCGGTTATAAAGGGTTCTCGTAGTTTCACCCCGTGTCTATGTAGAGCTGGCGGTTATAAAGGGTTCTCGTCGTGTCACCCCGTGTCTATATAGAGCTGGCGGTTATAAAGGGTCCTCCTGTGGCCACGTAGAGTTTGCAGTTATAAAGGGTTATCGTCGCGTGTCATCCTGCAATCGCGGATCCAGGATTTTACGTGGGGGGGGTCCAGGGCAGAGATCTGGAAGGGGGTCAAGGGGGAGGCGAACCCCCCGGAAGCTCATGAAAATTAGGAAATTTAAGACTAAAAAAATTTTTTTTTCTTTTTTAAGGGGGTGCGCGCCGGGTGCGCCCCCTCCCGAATCCGCCCCTGTCCCGTCTCTATGTAGGGTTGGTAGTTATAAAGGGTTCTCGTTGCGGGTCACCCAGTCTCTTTGTAGAGTATGCTGTAATAAAGGGTTCTCGTCGTGTCACCCTGTGTCTATGTAGAACTGACGGTTATAAAGTGTTCTAGTCGTGTGTCTCCCTTTGTCTAAGCAGAGCTGGCGGTTATAATGGGTTCTCGATCGTCGTGTCACCCTGTGCCCATGTAGAGCTAGTGGTTATAAAGGGTTCTTGTAGTGTCCCCATGTGTCTGTGTAGAGCTGGCGGGTATATGCTAAAAGAACTGGATGTTGATATTATTTATAGTGGTTAAAAACCAGACATTTCACTGTAGAGGGAGCAGATGAACGATGCAAAATTTCATACTGCAATTGTGTGTATAAATTAAAAGACGAACAATATGTCTATATCAATAAAAAGGTAGGTAAATTTAGTAGACAGTTGTTTTGTGCTGGTGTACATATCCATCCCAAAATAAACGTTATATTTTTTAAATGACGAAAATGAGACACTTTGAAAGTAATCATTGTACACATGGGATGTGCAAGTAGAAGTAATTATTTTCTTTATATGGATGTATCAACTTCTGGAATTTAGCTGAGTAATCTGTTGCATTTGATGGATTTTAGGGTAAAAAATTGAATTTGAATGTCACAATCTTATTAAAAATAAAATCTTTGCAACTCTTCTACAACACGTTTCCGAACCTCAGATGTCGGGTTTGTAAGGACAGGATGAAGACACAAGTTGTCATCGCACTTATACCGGTGAATAAAAGACACGTGACGTCGCCAGCTTGCAAGCATCTCGTTCCATTATTTATAACGCGAACGTCGTTGAGCTGTATTGTATTAAAATATTTTTCCCTCAAATATCTTTCAGAGGAATTGGTTTGTTTATTTGTACCTATATGTTATAAATGTTTTATGGTTATATATATTTTAATCTATTACGCCTACGTTGTGAAAGATTTTCCCATATTTTCAAGATTTACAAATTTTAACCATTTCTCACATCAAAATCATATAAAATGCGTTTTCTCGACGGAGAATGAAATTTGGATGAGAAAGGGTTTGACAATTAAGTTTAATCTCAACTGTAATGACGTATTAACTGTAGAAACTTTCAGCAAATCTCCCGCTAAGGAATTAAGTTTCGTTTACGGGGCAATGTAGACGCTTCTTCGTCGTTCTAATTTCCTTTAATTGTTTTACAACTACTTTGATGCGTCCCAGGACACTCCATTACAATCTGGTTCTGCTAGTCACAGAAGACGAGCCCCAAGAGTTTTCGGTCGTAATATTTTCTGTCAGTTAATTCATTACTAATACTGCCGTTATATCCAAACATAAAATCCACCATTACAAAAACATACATTAAAGTATCAAAACTCGGCAATATTAAAATCTATCCATTCGCAATATTGCCGGCAATATTAATATTTTTCATGGGATGTTTATGACTTTTTCATTTCCTCGTGTCTTGCTTTTCTAATTTGTGCAAAAAATAGTAGTAATAAAAAGTATTACGGGTATTCTGAAATTTTAATTTCGATACAGTAGTAACAAATTTAAATAATTGAAAGCCGTACATGAGATCGTCTTGGTAACGTAATGTTTGTTCGCCTTTCACCTTGAAATCATTACATAGGCGCCTTGGAAAGTACATATCTCCGGTCAAATAATACTTATTCGGAAAAATGGGTTCAATCAAAAAAGACGTAAAAGTTTTAAAAAAGCTGCCCAAATTTAACGAATCGCGTATACAGTTTTTCTCTGAGTCTTACTTTAGTAGAAGTTTAAATTCTACTGTCATTTGAAGGGTGGCTGTCTCATAGTCAATCATGCCACATCTCCTATTTTTATATATTTTGCTGTCTACAACAACGTTATCAATGGAAATGACACGGAATAGTGAGGTTTGGAAATATACTATTCACAAAATCACTTTAATAAAAAAGGGTGCCAGGCAACAAGGTACAGTCAGAAAAGTTAAAAAGCAGTAAAACCTTACTAATATTATGGGATTGTGCATTTATTCCACATCATTTGATTTGTTAAAAAACCTTTGCATTAATTTCAACTAAAGAAACACTGTACTCTGAGAGCCCCTGTTTGCTGTTATTGATAAGTTTACTGTTAACTTTTTTGAGGAATAATTCAGTGTTACCTATAAACTGATTAATATTACAAAACAGAAAATACAGAAGTCATCCAAACATTTAAACCACTCTTAGCTTTGTCTTACGCGAATCTTTATCCCTAAGTACAGGTAAGATACATTGATCCCTCGGTTAGATTTAACTGTTGCAGTTTGCTAAAAACTATATTTTATTTTTTTTTATTACTGTAATAACTTGAAAAGTTGGAGTAGATTAGGTACTGACCCATAGAGGGGCTGGAAAAAATATGTATGAAAATTTTCTTTAGTATACCCCATATGTCCTGCTGAGTGGGCAATACACTGAATTCACTTGTCCGTCCGTTCGTTTGTTTGTTCATATTTCCGTCCATGTATATCACTTTCTCTATAGAGGTAGATTTGAAATTATGTTCAAAACCAGGTCAGCAACCTATTTGCTGATAACTTAAAAAAATTTAATATTCCTTTAGTGAACAGGAAGGATGATTTTTTTCTTTGCCCTCGTTGATGGAAATAATTTGAGATTATAATATTTGATTTAAAATCTTTTTTAACACAACAATAATTCATTTTATTGCACAATTTAAAATCTTAGTCAATTTTAGGTCTGTCTGACAACTATTTCGGGTTTGCCGATACTTTCAAATTTTAACACATCACAAAAACAAGAACCGTTGATTTCTTAGCCTCAATCGACTTGCAAGTTCAACAACAAATTATATTATATTATACCTTTAAATGTCTATTATATTTTTAAATGAAAAACTCTCATTTCCCCCACACACTCTCCCTATGTTAAATGAGTAAGGACGTTAAGCCCACATTTGGCCCTTTTAGATTTTCTGACTCAACAAATAAGTTGTTGTGAAAAAGCTATTTAATGATTCATAACTTATTTTTATATAATTTCAGAGGCATACATATATATACATATGTCTCTGATAATTTTCACCATTTCGACAAAAAGACGGGGCATATTCAAGAATGTAGCATTTTCTGTAAAAAGTATTTAATTTTTGGAGGTAGTTATGAGAGCACAAAAAATCGGCACGAAGATACTTTAACTAAACATTTGTTCTTGATAGATCTTAAAAGTTGGGTTCTGTGTTGTGTTATATTGCAATCTATTTATAAATCGAGAAAATTGTATCAAATGTTGTATTAAATTAGATTAGTATTTTCACATCACGTGACTGTTGTAGAACCAATTTAAAAAAACTGGTGTTTTTTATTAAAGACATTAAAAAATAGATATTAGCCACTTTTCATTTTTTAGCCATAAGCCCAAAATAACATATTTTCTTTGTTGGAAAATACAAGTTTACCCGGCCATGTTGAATACATAAGCTAATACATAATTGTGTTATTTCAAAAATATTTGAAATATGTGATATAAAATCTCATTTTTTTAAATCCTCATAATATATGAAAAAGAAACATATGACAACCCCAGACAATTGTTTATTTGCACCCATTGACTCCAATAAATTAACATTTCACTATATGGAAAATTTTTATTATTTAAGAAAAGTAAATTTTCTGCTGAAGCCAGAGTGCAGCAAAACTAAAATTCCAACGATATATTATATGATATATTTTATTGAATCCCATTTTAATTGCGTTAAATTTCGTTTGATATACTATAAGTCTGAATTAGCAATTTCTTGATTGGGAGTAAATACAGCAATGATCTGGAATGAGGAAAATCGGGTAATTTGTATCAGATAAAAAAAAAAAAACGTATTTTCATTTTTGAATTCTATGGGTTTTTGGCGTGTTATTCTCTAAACAAACCCTTTAAAGAGGGGTCTACCAGAAGAACCGAACAAAAAATTACTTGGCCTCGGTCATTTAGGGATGTTCGGTGGTATTTGACCTCCCGGCGGAGAAACCGAATCGCCTATTTCTTTACCCCTGCCGTCCCTAGGAAAATTTCAATTGTTAACTGTTTTTGTCATATTGTTATATCATTGTCCCTCAGAATATTTGCTTTCAACTGTTATTTTTGTGTGTTCGTTTTCCTTTTGTTTTGAAAAAAAAATAGTTCACTGTTAATCTGTTAGGTACTTCCTCTTGCCTCTCCCTAAATATATCAACATTATCAAGAACTGCAAGTGTCTATACCCTTTACACAAGACTGCTAAACCAAGCGCCAATGACTACTCCTAATCTTTAGATTGTTCTGGCGTTAGTTTATACCATTACTGGCAATTTTAGGGTCATAAGGTTGGAGTTCAAAATATAAATTTACAAAACGTTAATACGAGACAATGGTCGAAATAAACAGGATAAAATTGTAAATGATGAAAGAAAACATCGAATATATATGATGGAAACGTACACACCTTGTAGTACAACAAGTCAGTAGCAAATAATTGTTAGTGGGAAACAACACAGAGAAAACTTTGGAAGGGGATTAGCATCCAAAAAGAGGTGTAGATGTGATCTATAAATGTGTGTCAATCCCGGAAATCTGATCGTTTGAAAACCTTTATTTATATTTGTTATGTAAAGCAATAATTTCATCATCAAAACTACCTGTAGAAAAACAGTTATTCGCCAATAAAAGTGAAAGAAATGCGCGTAGTTACTGAAAGTAATCTCAGCCTCAAAACTCTTTATGTTTTTTTGTTTGTAACATACAACAAAATATAATAATAATGTTTATCTAGGCAACATTGTCAGATATTAAATGAACTATAAATGACTAACTATTTCCCAAAAGCGACAGTCTGAGGCTTGTCTCGAGTTAAGATAATGGACAGAATAAAAGAACTGATCAGAAAATACGTGGGAAGGACATTCTGTTTAAGAGTTTTCTCCTTGTATGAGATTTTCTCTTTTACAGGTACTGTGTCTGGCAGTCTCGCACATGTTTCAGAAATTTTAATGATCGCAGGTTATAGATGCTGATAAATCTATTGATTTCTGTCTTTATATTAACTAACTTTAGAATGTTTTGTATTAAAGATAATTGCTTTAATAAGACAACATTTTACAATATATTCAGTATATCAATAAGATTTTGTGGAAACAAGACTTTTTGTTATTTCATGGGATACGTGGGCATCATCAACCAGGATTTCTCGTAATGTAAGACTTATTGCTATGACATTTATTATTTTACCATAGCGACGAATTAAATCGAAAACATAAAGATAGAAAGAGGGAAAATGACAGGAAAGGATGAAAAAGCGGAAGTTCTGATTGGCATAGGTTGTTTGGATAACCGCTTGACATGCAATCGTCAAAATTTTTGGAAATCCTCCCTAAACACATGCAGCGGCACTATTTATGAAATGTTTTTCTTCACTTTGATATGAAGAATATCTTGCTAAGCATGAAAACAATCAAAGCGAAAGCGAATATTAACATTGCTCTCATGTATGTTCATTTTGAATAAATTGCATGTTTAAAATGTGAATTAGAATAATAGCAGGTAAAACGTCTTTATAAACACCTTAATAAGACGCTGTCATCAACAATCTTAGGACGGTAATTTGATCTTGATGTTTCTACAAAATTATATTTTCTAATAAAAATCATCTACTAAAGGGATGATTGAGTTAGTTAGAAATCTTTGTTCTCTAATACGAGTTTATTTTAATTTGTCCTGCAGTCCATGGATCAATACGAACCTCTTTATCTGACTTCTTATTACTATGTAATATTCTCTCGGTGGGATCGTATCGGGTAGCAGGTGATCTGAATCCGGGATCCAAATGAGTTTCAGCGATACACAATGACTCTGGGACATGAAACAAAGTTAGCTATTGATATACGATGCGTAGGCTCATTTATTTTAGATTAAAAACAATAATATTTACGAAACACACAATATAATAGTGGTCTTTAGATGCTTGTCAATTTGTCTTAAGAGAAAATACAACCTGCAGCAAAGTTCCAGAAGCGACTTTGAGTAGCTATTATTTCACTCCATTTACAAGAGAAAAAATCTTGTTGTAAAGTATAATCTACGACCACTTTTAATAAAGTAATCATTTATTGTTGTAAGGCTTTCTCTTATATTCTTATAACATGGAAATATTTCATCTTATTTCACTTTATCATGGAAGTTACCTGGTTTTTATATAAAGAGAAAACTTTCCTTCATCTTTTTTTTAGTTTTAAAGGCCCATAATTCTTCCATTTTGGATTTATAAATTTGATCTTTCCCATTTCTTTAGCTTTTATAGTATTGTCAAATTCTAAACAATAAAAAGAGAAATACACAATCATAAGGATGGCTATATTAAAGCTCTTCATGATAATTCCCAATAAAAAAGATAAATAAATTTTATTTATATCACAAACAGAAAATAATCATTTAACAAATGTTAATTTGAAAAATTCGTTTGAAAGATAGGAAGCCACTTTATAATTTAAAATATGTAATATATATCGTCAGATTTTCATAAATAATAAGAACTGCTCCTAACACAAAGGTTTGATGGCGTGAAACTAATTTTCCGGACTTTGGGCAAAGGACAACAGTTAAGCTTCTAACGTAAACATCTTTTAAAAAAATCCTAAATTTGGTATTCAAATGAAACAAAGTGTTCGTATCAATTTAACTTTGAATAATTTCATCTTATTTTATTCAGCGTCCATTTAATAAAGTACGACCAGTATACTCAACTTATTTTACTCCGCTTTTGGATGAATTCAACCTAGCTTGAGTAATCAAATATTTATACCTCCTGCCCAACCGACGGACATCCCTTTAGGAATGCTTCTTCTTCCTAGCAGAGAAACAACATATTTCAATATCATGGTCACCCTCGAAGATAGAGAAATTTTTGAACAGATTTGCCTGTACCAAAAAGGTACAGTAAATGTTATGAATTTGCGTCAATATTTCTTGTTTCTTTGATTATGATTTTACTGTAATAACACAAGATATTCGTCATTGTCGAAAGATGTCACGAGCAGCAAACGGCGTTCTAAGATGTCACGAGCGGCAAACAGCCCTCTATAAGGTGTTACGAGTGGCAAACAGTGTTCTAAGATTTCACGAGCGATAAACAGTGTTCTAAGATTTGACGAGCGGCAAACAGCCTTCTAAGATGTTACGAGCGGCAAATGGCGTTCTTAGATGTCACGAACGACAAACAGTGTTTTAAATTGTCACGAGCGATAAACAGACACTGTGAGCCAAACGAAAGAAACACCATGGGAAGTCAGGAAAAAGGGTACAAAACTTTTAGGATCCTTGGAAGGGTCAGCATTTATCATCAATATGAAGTACTAGTATAATAAAGAATATTGTTTGCTTTCAGACTGACTCCAACAGTAATGACACGAGTAAAGATTACAAACGAGTGGCTATTGTTGAAGATTTTTTTGACATTATATACGGCGTCCATGTGGAAATGGATGGACGTGGTGGCAAACATGCGGGTCAGAAAAGAACATACAGGGCGGTGAGTATAAGTTTTATTATTTCAATTGGAGTAGTAATCATTTATTAATACATTTGGTTGTACAATGTTCACATGAGCCAATTCTACACACAATGTACTCAGTGAAATATTTCCTGTTCACTGTATGAATCTACTGAAATTGAATAAAAAGTACACACATGATGAAAAAACACTGATTTTCAGCAAACAAACTGCATGATTAAGATTTTCAGCTAAATTCGAGTTTATAGAAATTCGTCTAGCCTTTTAACCTGAATTTTAACTTGGCAAATACCCATTTATTGAAATCCAAAGTTCAGAGTGCTTAAGATTGTGTCAAACCTTTGTCCTAATTTTCCGACACTGTTTGGCCTGGTTAAGTTTAGTTATTTATTCGGTTTGTCTTGATAGTCCCCCCTTTCTGGCAAATCTGATAAAATAAGTTGATGTAGTAAGGGATTTACGTGTAAAATTTTCGTGTTTTTAATTAAGATATTTAAACTGTTTTTTGTGTGTTTGCATTGATTAGAGCTTTGGAATGTCAGTCAGACACTTTCAATATGTCTTCCCGTTTTGATAAAAAGGGAAAAATTTAAATTTTTATAGTATGTCGATTTTTCTTTGATTCTGTTTAATTATTGAATAACTTGGATAATAAACCCAACTGGGTAATCATTACACAACAAAATACAACATAATTTCACAACAAACATGTATACAGTTATTGAAATATCCCTTTAAGCTGGTTCTAGAATCACATATTTTTTTTTACCAATAAGGATCTCATTTTCGCTCATCCAAAGATTGCCATAAATATAAACCACAATGGGCAAAACAGTCATATCAGGATTAATAAGTTGTATTTTTTTTTAAAGAGAAAAGCGATTAAAAATCTGGTTATATGTTCAAAATTTGATGAAGAAAAATGAGTCTTTATATATTACTATTATTGACAATGAAATAAAAACTGTGATTTTACACTCAGCACTTTGCATACTTTACTGTATCTCTGATCACGGGGTATTCTTTTATACTTCCAAATTATGGTCACTTACACAAAACTTAGTTAATATTTTTCTAATATTAATTATTCTAAATTTGCAAGTAATCTGCAAGACCAATTTCTCACTTCAATTTGCCAAAAAGATGCAATTTGTATGAATTTGTAACTCGGAAATCTTTGAAAAGTCAATTTTTCTTCTGTTTTAAATATCAACTTAACTTTCTTACAAAATGTTCATTTTCGGTGGTGCAAATTTTCACTGTTTACAAAATTTTATTGGGTTATGTGATAATGAACAATATGAAAATTCGTTTAAAAAGATTAACTTTAAAAAAATGTCCACATTTTCGACAGTGTTTTATTTGTTCACTTTTCCCACTTTTATATGCACATTGGATCTTGCTGCGCTTGCAAAACACTGGGTTTAACGATAATTTATCTATATGTAAATCGTAACAATTGAGCAAATAATTCCCAAATGGTACTATTATCTTAGGGAGTTTGAATTTAATAACTGATGTGTTATATTCTGAATTTTCTGGAACTGCTTTAAAAATAAAGTTAGCTTTTTCAAATTCCTCTAATGGGGAGAAATAATTTGATCATAATTAGATCAAAAAGGAAAAAAACATTAAAAACGTCAGAAGTAATCGCAAAAATATGGCTGGGTAAAATTTTCAATAATAGATATTAAATCTGGTAATCTGTAACAGTTTGTACAATGTGTTATAATTACGCAAGGAATCCTAGTTGGGATCCTGTCTAATTAAATCTGAGGCTTCGGGCACCTGCATGTATGTCACTAACATTACCTAAATGTGTGACGAAAACTAGCATTTACCTTAGGTGGTAATTTGACAGATAATCACTCCGAGACAGATTCATATATGGTCAAATTACAATGGCTAGGATCGATATCATGCCGTTACCAACAATTGATTTGTACTGAATTTTTTGAAAGCAGCAAAAAAATGGTAATTGCCAGATTATTTCAAAGTCTATGGGACAAATGTTAAATAGTACAGATTTAATTAAGAAAAAGCGAATTTTGTCCTTATCAGTGTGTTTAAGCTAACAATTTCTCATTAAGATAAATTTTGAGCGTTGGGAAGAGTTCAGTGGGAAAAACATTTCTTAAAATCGTTATGTTTATTCCCACTTTTTAGGAAGTTACTTGATTTTTTTCCACGTGTCTGGTTTGCTTTGTCTCAATCAATGAATTATTGTTAATGTCAGAATTAAACGGAAAAAAAAACATAAAAATCCGAAATTAATTTATTGTTGTTTTGGTAGGCATGTTAAATATTTTCTCACAAGTAAACCGTTATTCTTAACATTGTATTTGAACCATTTTCCTGACCAACAAAGTATAACAAATAAAATTTATTAATATTGATATGTAGCATTTTAAAGTCAAATTTACTTTTTTCGCAAGATATCGTGTTAAAACAATGAATGTCCGCAATGATCTTTAATACGGATTTAAACCATAGCGGATTATCTTTAAAACTGCTATTGTCACGATTTATAAAATCGGCTTAACTTTGATCAGGTGCAATGACTCTGTGTGATTTAAATACGTGAGAAATATCGGCTTTTGGACAGTTCGAACAAGAAATGCTTTTCTACAGAAGATGCATTTCGATGCTAATAGCGCTACTTTCTTTTGCAATATTTTTACATTTGCATATACAATTAGCGGTCGTCTTGATGCCTACCGCTATGATAATAAAATGAAACAAGCAGTATCTGAAAAATGTCCATTATATTTCGGGAGGGTGGGGCGGGGTGGCTATGCCGGAAACTTTTGTCCAGGCCAGGTAATTTTTCCATTGCCGTGTTAGCTTGTATGCGTTTCATTCAGCTTATGATAGATATTATTCTAAATCAATTTTTTAAATGTTGTCGATAATCTTTCCTTTAATAAAATCGCAGATGGTCTAATTGAGAAACATTTTAAGCTTTCAAGATGTATTTTAGTTTTAATTAAAGCACCCACTGGAATATAAACAACTTTGACTGCAGATGGAGCTTGTTAACCTGAAGGTTTTTGAAGGTTTTTGTAGGATTCACTGTTCCCGAATTCTCCTTCCCGTGTATACTTTCGAAACACTTTTGGTGGGTTAAATATTCGAAGAAGAATCTGTCGGATATTGTCCACGGAACTTAACTCAAACAGTGCTAATCAACCCACGAAACTATATTTCTGCGAAAATTCTCCCGCAAAACCAAATAATCCGTTTATGGTGCATGAAATGTGTTGTTCATGCACAACTTATTATTGAATTACTTAAAGCATGGAAACAACAATTACATGAAATATATTTTGTCAGTTTTAGATTATCATAGTAATAGATAACTTAAGCCCCCTACTTGAGTTCAACTTAATGACTAAGCATTTAAGTATTTGATTTTGTGTTTGTCCTTTGCACTGGTCCTTTGTTCTATATTTGAAAAATTCGTGAGGTTTTTTTTTTTTGTGGACGTGGTGTTTCTCTGTAGTTTTTATACTTTTTCGGTCGTATGATGGTATGATGCAATCGTTGTCTGTATACAGGTTGGCTTTCGAACGATAACATTTGTTCCAATATACCGTTAGTTTATTTGTTTTGCGTCAATTAAAAATTTGAAAATCTACCGGCCAGCAAGCAGAAAACACACACACAAT
>JARWCS010000005.1:869436-881573 GCA_034783895.1 Geukensia demissa
AAAAATGTACATGTAACAGAACAATAAACACAAAGACAAACCTATGACCACAATTCCTGACTTGGGACAGGCACATGGGACATGTGGTGGGGTTAAACTAGTTTAATGGGTAACAATCCCACCCCAACGAGTGGTCAAAGGAAAAAATCAAAGAAAACAAAAGCAGTCACCGAAGAACTATAAAAATCAAACATATTTACCCCACAGTACCACATTAACACATGCATAACACGGCTTATTAAGGAAAATTTTTCATATCTAATCAGTTTTTCATTCAAAAAGTTTGGTTGTTCTTACATATGCTGCAATATTAAATATAATTCCCTTTTAGCAATAAAATCTTATAACATGCACTTGTTGGACATCATCTGACATGAGTATACAGCGGTCGAATCACTTCTTGCTAATAATAATGTAGATTGGGCAACACGGTCTATCGGCAGATAGTTGGCATGCCAATTTATTATTGCTTTCAGTAACTGCGAGCATGCATAAGAAATGCATCATCTTTTAGCTGTTACTAAACAGAAAAAGGGTGGCATATTTTAAATATTTTTTGTCTGTTACGACTGAGTCAATTGTTTCTTTGGTGGAATAGTCCTCAGAACGTCTTTTACCAAATAATGTCTCGCATTCCCACCGCCAACCAAGATGGCTACCACAGCCGGAGTTAGCCTAAATGAAAGTTTGTTTGAATGCTGTTCTGCACGCCTGCCTGCCAACTAAGTTGGCTGCCCAAGGAAAACTTGTTGTAAAACAGGTGTCTAAGGGAAATTCACTTTTTCTTATGTGCAACTACACAGACAATTGTCCTCTTAGATAAAATAATATTTTACATAAATTACACGCTTCAATGAACCATTTGAAACTGGTGGTTCTTAGATTTTTTACCAGTTATATTACGCTTCCCCATAACCTTATTTAACAGAAATTACATTAGTTTTAACGACAAAATTTATTGACAGGTTGTAGGAATTCCTATGGGTACCAACTCTTCCCCTTAAATTGCAGACTTATTTCTTTATTGTTGTGAATTCAAGTTTATGATCAAAGTCCATCAAAATCCGGGATTCTAAATCTGATTTAATATATAAATCCAATAATACTTACCGACATCTTTGCTGTTCCAAATATGTCACTAAAATTTGCCTCAGGGAACTCTAATCAGGACAGCAGCAATTGTCATTTTCTAGATTTAAATGTTTCTGTTTCACAAGGTAAAATCAAACTAAAATAAACAAGACACAAGAGAGATGATTTGTCACTCCTTACCATAAAATTTCCCTTCCTTGACAGGGACGTTTCTTTGGCTCCTTCATACGGTGTAAATATATATCCCAACTTGTTCGTTTTGCCGGTGTATGCAGTGTATTTCAATGAACGTAATCTTTGCATTACCAATTATTAAGTCAAAGATTTCGTTACCATAAATTAGCGTAAACATTTACCGAATTCTATCAAAACTATGAAGATATAATTTTAAAGTTTGGTTGCACCTGCAGAAAATTGATAAAAAAACTGAATATCACATCCAAACTTTGTATATGTCTGTCTCATAGACAATGACAATCATACCCCATCTCCCTTTCCACATTTGTTACTTGTCAGGTTGTTGGAATTGTTTGTTATCATATGTTACCGGGCTTACCATTAATTTTGTCGACATGGTGTCGTTGTCGTTGTTAAATGGCTTTATGTTACTTGAAACTACTGTAACTTACAACGGCTCTTGTGGGCAAGGTGTCAAACTTAGACCGTTCCCATTGTGTCATCATTTTCATATATTACTTTTCATATATGACAACCCAGTAAAACTGTATAACTAAATAGGTGGGTTTCATTATCAGTTATTGTTAATGCGTTATCTCCGGCTCCGTTGTATCACTACTGTGTCCAAACTTACCCAAACGTTTATTTGTTCACTTTTCACATGTCAACGTGCTATAGTCGCATCATGGCTTGCAAAGTTTCTGCACTAAAATATATGATAAAAGGTAAAAAGTGAATCGCTCTTGATATGGATAATCAATGCATCTGTCTAACAAGGATACATTTTGGACTAAAACTAAGGCTCAGAAAAACTGAATGAAAGAAAGTCCAAGTTTTCTGTCTACATTAATTTTTTATCTGTAGGCCTGAAGTGTCTGTATTTTGTCCGCATACACGACTGCTATTAATTGCTGCTTTTAATAATTGTTTATTTGCTTCACTTTGTATTGGATGCAATAAGCTTCTTTCTATAAATCGTTGTAAAAAAATCATGTTTGTTGCAATGCATCCCATGTAGGCCATTGATTGATAATTATAGATTATGACATGTCACTTTCCATATCCACCCAGGTATCATCCCGAGAATTCGGCCATATCGGACCCGAGGTCTTTAGCCTTAGGAACGATATGGGTCGAGAGATGATACTATGGTGGATATGGAAAGTTACATGACTGTGATGATCTCTATGAATTATTTTGTCCGTAATTGTTTAAACTATGAAGTAAAACGAATATTGTACATACGAGATTTTTGTGTCATGAATGTTTACTCCATATCCCCCTTTTTCTATATAATAATTTTATTATACATTCATACATTTTAGTAGCCTGAGAATCTGGTCATATTAATAGGTTGACAGTATAGCTGAAAACTACAATATACGTGACGTAACAGTGACTCAGCGGTTGATACGAGACTGAGCCGATATGGATTTACAACGCAAAATCCATATCAGCCCTACGTATCAGCCCCGAATGCATATTAATAAAATATTAGGCATGCACAAAAGAGCTTATCTCTATTAAATATTATTTGGATTGGTATATAACTTGGGAGAATAACCACATGGAATACCTATATCTGTCACAACAACTATGGTGAGTAAGAGTCACGTGGTAAGAGTACCGAATATATATTGTCCCTGATTTTAAAAAAAAAGTAAGTTTAAGCATTAAAATAAACTGTCCGGCTTTATCTTGATCCAGTCGTAGTCAGTGAATTTTAACATGGAAACAACGCGATATTATTTTCTCAAGACTGAACTTTCAATAAGTCTACTTTAAAAAAAAATCCTTAGGAAGATGCTATAAATAGATTAGGAAAACACCTCCTGTCCCGTCATCCATTCCAGGATTAACCTTCCGGTGTCATCTCGACAGTAATCAGTGAGTATGATATATATTATCCATACATTTCTGCTGTCATCTGTCCATATAATTTTGAATTACCAATACACAACGTTTAAAGAATAGTTAAATAACTTAAAATCAATTCAATTTTAATCAAGAAATGAATTGTCTTTGTGCATTCTTAATGTTTGTGAGACTGATTGAACCGTTTCAACTCCGTTAGGTCCGCGAAAAAACTGATTTAAAAATCACGAGCAGTTGCTCATTATATGTTCTAATACCTGTAGAAATATAATCGCATTACTATTATCTTTATCAAATTTTAAAATCACAGATATAATTCCATATTTTGATTCTTTTTTGAAAGGAATTACAAATATATTGTAGTAGTTCTATGTGTATTGACAGTTTCCATATATGGGACTAAACGCGTCTGCGCATGTGTTCATCAGGTTGTAATGACTGTTCCAACCAAGATAATTTGTTTGAAGTGGGCTGGTCTAAAAGGGTTTGGGTAGATAAATTCAACCAACCACAAATTGACAGTATTTGTCTGCATAATAATAAAACAAGAAACTTGACTTGTTACTTGACATTTATTATTGTGTGTTGCAAGTTTATAAAAGTTTATGTCTGTGTCAAAAGATTAATTTGTTGAAAAAAGAACAATTTATTGTATCAATATGAATTTATCAGAGCTGGCAATGTTTCGGTTTAATTTTTGGCATAAACCTTTTTTTACTCACCATGCAGCAGCAGTGGCCGCTGCCCAAGCTGGAAGTGCAGGAATGGAAAATTCTACATTTGTTCCAAATCCACTCAGTTCACCAGCTCTAATGGTACTTGCTTCAACAGCTGAAAATCACGAAGGTGCAAGGATGCCGTTTCCAAATCAGAATGGTGGCGACAAGGAAATATCCTCACCTTATACAACACCATTTACTATGTATCGTCCAGGAGAACCTTATCCTGCTCCACTGTATGCACCTGTTCCACCATTTGTCAGAGCTAATATGGAGCGTGGTATGCCATTCATGAGTCCTGGCACTAGTAGTGCATTTAGACCAGTGAGCACAAGTGATACAGACAGTTACCATTCAGCTTTTTCGCCTGCTAAGAAACAGAAACACGATGACAACAATGGTTTCAGTCCAAAGAACCAGGGATCTGAGTCCAATGAAATGGCTATGGATTACTCAACTGGACACAAAAGTATAAAAGATGAAAGGCCATCAAGTATCAGCTCGGCAGCAAACTCGGAAACTTATTCAGACCCAGAGAGAGGAACCCCTGATTCAGAAGGAAGAAATTTAAGAAGTAAGTCTCTAGCATTTGTCAAATTCATAATTTTGTTATCTAAAAAATTTGTATTTGCTTAAATACTTTTCGACTTGAAATTTGAACTTTTAAATTCATAATTTATTACATTTAAGATATCAATGTTATTATGCTGTAAATGTACGCTTAAAAATTATTCTGACTTACAAAAAAACTTAATCATAAATGACTTTTAAATCAGAATTCCTTTTGGAAAATAAAAAAAATAATTTGGGTTTTTTTTCTTTTTGGTTAAGATCAATGTAAATTTACATGGTGTATATAACTGTATTCACCCCAGAATGCATGCAAATGGGTTTTTTAAAACTACTTTTGTATTATAAATATATATATAAAAAAAATAAAAAGTTCATAAATGTATGTATAATTGTAAACAGAAAAAATTAGATTTGAAAACTGTTAAAAAAAATTCTGTATTCTTAAGGCTAAAATAAAAAATATGTTTGTTTTACACTCCCCAACTCTTGTCACAAAAAAGAGCAGGGGAGAAAACTTTATTTACCTAATAATCACAAGTTTTCTTCTTTTTTTCCTGAGCAAAAATTTTGTCTGCATTTGTGATCATTTCAAATTTTACTTTTTTAAGTTACCAGATTTTAATTCTTTCCAACAAAAACCATTTGTTGCAAATACAAAATAAAAATTTTTAGGGGAAATTCTTATGAGCACTAAATCAAATAAATAAATAAACAATCAAAAAGATATTTAATGGGCCCCTTACAAGAGCATATCTATAGAATCTTTTGTTTTAACAAGCATAAAATTACAAAGTCATCACAGGGATATATACATGTATTTCATATACATCCCTGGCCATCACTTCTGCAATTTGTAAAGGCTGCAGAAGTCCAACAAACAGTATAGGTGCATGAGTTTAAATGTTATGAAAATTAAGTATTGGAAATGACCATCAGTGCACTGGGCTGCTTCTTTTGTAAATGTTTCCAACAAAACAAATTTTAAAAAAAAAGCATAACAAAACACTGGTCTATTTCAAAAGTCAGACCCAGGGAAGGGGAAACAAACATTCTTTAAAATGTGGTCTTGAAATTGCTCATGTCTATCATGATTTTATTGAGTGACAATATAGTGTAGGCTGTTGTGATGTGAAAATGAATAGGTTTTGTAGCACTAAAGAACATCTTTTCCGTTCAAAAAATATTAATTTTCATTAAAATTTTAATGAAAGTTGAAATATTTTTTGAAATGACTAACTAAAATATTTGTATTATGTAATTCTGTCCACATAATTTTTCTTGAGTATATTTGCTTAGGCCTACTCAATATTATGCAGTGAAAAAATAAATTATACACCTAGTCCAAGTGAGCATTAATTTTAAATGAAATATTTCTCATAAATGTTACTGAAGAATTTTCAAGGTGTCCTAAACAGGTGCATGATTTGAAGTTGCATTTTGTTTAAATGTTATATCAAAAGAAGATAGAAAATGCATACATATTTATGTAAAAAAGACAACTAATTAATAATGTTTATTCCATATTGGTTTAAATAAAGTTCTGTTGAACTTCTTAAAATACATGTATACATGTATTCATAGTAAAATTCACAATAATTTTACAACTTCTCTTAATATTTAATTTCCTTATTAATTGTTTAGTCTGTTATTTTTTATGTAAAAATGACAAAATGAGGAATTGAAAAAATACAAATTTTGAAAAATACATAAGATTTTGACAAAATTCAAATTTTTATAATAACACAATTTTTAATAACATTAAAATTTATTTGTTTTTAAATAAACAAATAAAATTAAATAAATAATTGTATTAAAATGAAGAAATAAAATGCAGGACTTTTGTTTGTTTTTTCCTTACTTAGGCTGCAGTAAATAAATTCTATGTTTAACGTCAGCCGCGCACGTAGGTTTTGTAAAATTGACAAAAAAAAAACAGACACTTTTTTCCTGTGTTGCTGAAAATTACCGGAAATCATGTTTTCCAGACTTGACTCTCTTTTTGTTTCAGGATTTCTGCAGAAATTTCTTAGTTACATTAAAGATTTACATATGAAAAATAATTCGAATTAACATATATAGCTGTCAACTGATATTTTAGAACCTGTGCTAGTGGCATAACTGATTCAGATATGTACGAAATTAGCTTACTTTCACCATAAAAAAAATGTGCTTAAAACATTTGTTTGTTTTTAATTTTACTCCTTCCCTAATAGGTTTTGTCTCTGAGGGTTGACGTTAAACGTAGAATTAAATTACTGCAGCCTAATATAAAAAGATCACAAACGTTTGAATAAGAGTTGGGTGGCGGTCGCATTGTTAGAGATTTGTATATACATGTAGCACAGTATTAGTTGTTTCGGCTTATGAACAATCGACCAGAAAGTAAGAGAATTGTATAGACGCTGGTATCATTGCCCACTAAATCGATTTCATAAATGCTGTGTTGTTTGCCAAGAAGTTTTATATTCTAATATCAAATCTGTCCGATTATTTTTTTTCCAAAAAGGTCTATACATAGAAATCTACCAGACAGGCTACAGTACGGATATACATGCCTCCGCAATTGGCGTTGGTCGATGAGTGAGGAATTTCGAAAGGCCGAAGACATTCAAGTTAATTTAAATATAGAAATTTTGGCAATTATTTGAGTATAGTCATATTGATACTTTTTTCCGACCGCCAATAGTTCACGTTATTAAACCATATGTACATGTGGCCCAATACATGTGTGGTGTACAAAGAAATTCCGTACCATACCAAAAACATACAGGGAATGGTATTTGACTAGGCAGAATGATCCTCCCTCTCTCCCCCAATCCCCACAGAAATGAAGTAATAAACGTTGTGTAAATTATAAGAAAGACGTTATGTTTTCATGAACCTAACTGACTGACGTTTACACAGAAACTATATGACGTTACAAAGAGAGCAATGCGAATACACACACACACAAGTATCTCCTTTCTAATACAGTCTCTAGTTCCTCAACAATCCCTGCTCTAAACTTGTCCCATCTTTTGAACTCTCGGTTGCAGTGCATTTTCGATTCTCAAATATTTGACAACCTCTACTACCGAACTCTCGATGGCCCACATTTGATATTAGATTTGTTGGACTATTGGGCTGGTGGACGGTCAGACTATAGGACTGTCGGACTACTGGAGCATCAGATTATCGGGATGTCGGAATATAGGTTTGACCCCATTTTTTTATACGACCGCAAAAATTTGCGTTTGTATTATGTTATGGCAATGACTTTGGCATAAACTTTCTGTCTGTGGACACAAAGGTTTTAGGCAATTTGACTTTTGATATGGTAAAACCGATTATTTTTATATTTTGACACAGATCCTTAGTTTGAGATATGCTGTTAGATTGATTTTGGGGCTTCCAGATCCCACCATTTTTTAAAGAAAGACCAAAAGGGGCCTTTTAATACTTTTTATTCATTAATTTTTTAATTTACATCCAATTTGATGCCATTGATGGTTTTTTAATTGTAAAACTATCAAATGGACTCCTGCTGCCATGTTCTATCTCTTATCTTTTTTTAGTTACAAGGGGTCAAAATTGGCCACTCTCAAATTTTCGAAACATTATTATTTGTCATCCGATTTTGATGGTTTTTTTTTTTCCAGTTGATTTCTTGTGAAAAATACAGAAAAAGCTAACCAAACAGTTTTTTTAAATCAATGGGGGTTTTAAAGGCCCAAAAAGTCATTTTTGCGGGGTATGGGAAAATTTTATTTTTCATGATTTTGATGGAATTTTTTTCATTGGATTCTTCTCAGTGAGTGCTTTCAGTTGTATGTCAACAGATTATTTCCCAGAGTAGCGCAGGGATATGCAGCATGGCTGCTTCAAATACACATGTAGTAATATTTGTTTCAATGAGAGCTTTACGTAATCTGTAAACAGATTTTCTCCATCCCTTGCAGTTTTGAGAAAGTGGGCAATTCAATTTTCATGATATGGAAAACTTTCATCATCCAATTTTTGATGAATTTTATTCAAAATTAATACGAATTAACATGATGAAAAACAAACAAAAGATACTCCAGTATGGGGATAAAGGGAGCCAAGATGATTACTGATCCAGTCATATTACTGTCTAGCAATTTACTGTGTTCATCAAAATACTGTGTTGACAGTTACACAATTATTCATTTATGCAACTCTCCATGTGATGTCAAAGTACTTTATCATGCTGCGTTTGTGAAACATCTCAAGTTTCGATCATGTTTTCACTTATTCTCCATTCTTACACAGACTGTTACAAGCAGTTTCAATTTAGTTATAAATTTTATGTCTTACAATTTCTTTCTATTGTAGATTTAAAGAAAACAAGCATTTATGAGATTAGGAAATCTCTTTGGACTTTACCACTTGCATTATATTGCTGAAATGAGTACCATGCAATATTTGTGTGAGATACAGGCACACTTCTACTAGAAATAAGAGCTTGGAGACAAGCAAGGCTTCGATAAAACTCAGAAACTGGAGAAGTAGCCAGCTCTCACACAGAACTAGATGCAAGGAGGGCTTCGATAAACATCATATTTACAGCAAAAGAAGTTGGTTTTTTCTCAGAACTTGGTGCAGGAAGGCTTCGTTTTTCTCATACATGTATTATTGAAAATAGACTAAATTTCTGCAGCTAGGTTACTAGTAAGTTTTGACTCACAAGTTGATAAATTCATCAGACAAGAGTAAAGGTTTGATGTTATCTGAATATTTTAACGTGGGAAAAAAGTAGGCTTGTATCTGACAAAGCCTTTATACTATACCATTTGTGAAAAGGAGAGCAATTTGATATAACAGCTTGGAGAACATAGGTTTCAGCTATCCCTGACTGAAAACACCTGGTTTGAGAAGAACTCAGAATTTTTAGGGTTAGGCTCCAATTAAACTCTGACTGGAAAAGCTGCAACTTGAGATCTATTTAGAACAAGGAGTTCGACAATATAACACAGGCTTGCAAAAGGAACAGCTTGAGAACTGGACTTTGGAAAAGAATTGGCTTCAGTGTAAGTCAGACCTTGGAGAAATTGTGGGAGAACTTGGAGGCTGTAGACTTGGATATAACTCAGACAGGAGAAATTGGAAACGAGTAGGCTCCCATACAACTCAAACAGGAGATATTAGTTTGAGAAAATTCTAACTCAGAACTTGGAAACAAGAAGGCTTCGATATAACTCAAATCTGTGAAACTTATTTGAGAATAACTCTGAATTTGGAAGGGAGTAGGTGTGGATATAATCCAGACAACAGAAATTGGTTTGAGAAGTACTCAGACCTTGGAAACAAGTAGGCTTCGGTATAACTCAGACCAGAGAAAATTGGTTTGAGAAGAACTCAGAACTTAGAAACAATCAGGCTTCGATATTACTCAGACCAGAGAAAATTAGTTTGAGAAGAACTTGCCAGAGAAATTGGTTTGAAATTGTACTCAGAACTTTGAGACCAGTAGGCTTCGGCATCTGTGAGATTAAAGAAAAAGTGTCTTCAATACTATTTAAAAAAGGCAGTATTTGCCTTTAAAAATAGCCAGTTATTAAACTGTGTGAATTGTCAAGATTCCTTTTAGACAACATCAAATTTGGACATTTGATAACAAATTTACAAATTGATAGAGAAAACGGAAACTGCACAGTTTGTATTTACTTAGAAATTGGAGACAGCGTAAGGCTTCGAATTAAACTTGGTAGATTTTATAACTTCCAAAAATATGATATTGGACGAGTTCAGGTTTATATAGAACTTCGGGACTGCGTCAGACTTCAACTTAATTAAGACAAGAGGTAATAAAATGTCAGGAAAACCCAGGGGAAAAGGAAGAGGAAGGGGAAGAGCAAGAAATCAAGAGCAACCAGTCAGGCGACCAGGAGAAAATGAAGAGGTTAGTTCTTGTATTGTTGTCATTAACACTATTCCAAATCACTGTTTAAGCTTTAAACTCAGACCGTTTTATTTTTGTAGTTTTTTTTAAAAACTATTTTTGTTTTACCTGGTACTGTTGATTTGACTGACAAGCAAATTAAGATCTCAAGAGCTCTGAAGCATTGAATATCAAATGTTATGATTTATCTGACTTAAGGTTTCTTTTGAATGTCTGTTCGATAAAAGTCTGTTTTGATATTTTTAGACAGAAGCAAGAAATGTTCCAGTCCCAGCTGGTAGGGCAGTGTTCAGGGAAGTGGCTGGTGATGAGAGCAGACCAGGTCTACAAGTCAGAATGCATGACACTGCTACCAATGATGTGTTAGATCAGATGCAGATGATGTCGATCAGAGATGGTAACCGTCCTGGTCGACAAGAGGATCCAAGTGGAGGTAGACGGATGGAAATGGTTAGCAACGACAATCATCCTAATCAACAAAACAGATACCAGGGAACCAGACCAAGGGAAATGGCAAATCATGGTAATCAACAAGAAAGGTACCAGCATCAAGGAGCTAGGCCAAAGGAAAGGGTTAGTGGTGATAATTGTCCTAATCAACAAAGTCGGTACCAGCAGCAAGGAGCCAGACCAAAAAAAAGATCTGGCAATAACAACTATCCAGGCCAGCCTCCTAGGGCGTGTCCAGCAGGGCAATCAAATCAGCAGAACCCAGGGGACCAGGGTGGAGGACCCAGATTAGGCATACCAACAAACAGAAATGCTGAAAATCAACAACAAAGAACTAGACATCAGGGTGGTAGAAGAGAACACGAACCAAACAATGCTGTTGTCAGAAGCGGTAGGTAACTCCATATATAGTACAGCATAACATCTGCACAGGAAAATTGGTCTTATTTTATTTTTAAGGAGTGATTTTCTGTTTGAGTGAGATTAACAAAGATATTACTTGGAAATTTTTACTGTGTTGTTTTTAACAATGGGATGGTCTTTACTGAGACGATTGCATATGAGATGAACAACTGTTTTCCTTTTGTTAATTCAAATATATATTTAAAAAATGCAAACATGACAAATGGTCAAAATATACTGTGACAAAGTCAAATATTCTGGTTATCAATGACTATTTTATGAGGTATCACAGGCTATAACTACCCGCAATCAGGCTGCACAAACTACTGCTAAATGTCTCTAGGAAAATTTCATCCAACATCGTTCGTTTCTGAGTAGGTCATATAGTAATCAGGGTACAAATTAAAGGTGGAACCTCCATTTTGTCACAGTATATTTCAACCATTTATTTTTATATTTGCAGAGTACATATTGGCCAACAAACTAGACATTAGGCCAATTAAAAATAATTTGTAGATTTTCATCCCCGCCCACCCTCAAATCCCACTGCCCCAAATTTTTTTATTTATCAAAATTACGATTTCCGGATGTTTTTTATGTCCGTGTCCGGTATTAATTTCATATTAACATAATCATAGTACTTCCGCAAAAATATTAAGGATAGATGGCTTAACATACTCCAAGTGTCAGTTTCGCTTGCGTTTGGTATCGTTGCTCAACAAAATAAAAAAATAAAATCCTCCCACACTAAATTTGCTGTTGAAGGATGAAAATCTGGTTATTAAATTTAGTTGGCCTTAAGATGATACCGACTTTAATTGATTTGAATTAAAAAAGATAAATAATTAGCAATTAATTACCTTGAAACCAACAATGTTTTTGTGTCGCCTGCTGCTAGAGCAGGGCGACATATAGGGATCACTTCTGTCGTCTTGCGTCCGTGTCGTCCG
>JARWCS010000005.1:881673-912325 GCA_034783895.1 Geukensia demissa
TTAATTTTCCTCCCTCCCTCATAGGTTTTGTCTCTGAGGGTTGACGTTAAACGTAGAATTAAATTACTGCAGCCTTAGTAAAGAAGTTGAATGAAGTTTTAACTTGAACCAAATCTGTAAAATTTGTCTGTGTGATAGTACAAACACATATATCATTTTAGAACTAACCTGCCACTCTTTTTATAAACTTATCAAAGTTTTGAGATTAATTCATTAAGTTATCTAGCTTTGTTTCTGTGCTTCAGAGAAAGTTACAATCCCAACCTCTTCAGTATTTCAGCTAGGATTTAAGGGCAGAGTGGTGTAACTGCACAAAAAAAGATTTTGCATGATTTCAAAATGGAAAGGGGCACAATTGATTACTTAGATGAAATGCCAGATACATGTATCTTGTAATTTTGGTCACTATGAAGTTGAATTAGAATGTTTCTATTATTGAAAAGCACATTCAACTTTTTATTGAAAATAAGCTGTTTTACATGTACATGTACTTCCATCTCCGAAATACAAAGTGGTAAGGGCAGAGGGGTACTGCACCACTCCATTTTGGGCTAGCTGGAACACTGCTCTTTTTTTCTTCCATTTGAAGGGTATAAAGTTCCTCTTTCTTTTGATGCATGTTGATTGGTTGGAAAGAAGAAATATGTTTAGTCTTATTTGATAGTTATAAAATGATGTGGATAGATTTACTACCATTTTTATTAATATTGAAGAGGTATATTTTTTGCTTGTGGAAAATTGGTTTGATAAAACCATTGATTTCAATATTTGTAGACCTGTCCCCTTTTGTCAGGCCTTTGGTTTTCTTTAGTTTTCCTCTTTCAATATCAGTATGCCATTGTCATTCACAGCCCATTTTTCTCAGTGAAACTTTGCTATAAATTCTACACAAATTAGTAGTAAACTGTTTCAGAAGTATTAATTTTACAAAGAAATTGTGTGTTCTCTGGGCCACTTCAAGTTTAATTGAAAGCTTGAATAAAAGCAGCTAATCTGTGTAATAAACTGTTTGATTCTTTAGTTATTTCCCCTTTTCTGAAAATGATAAAAGTCTTAAAAAGATTCTGATCAAAGGATCACATAGAATCGGATCAAAGTCAAAAGTCTTCCAAGAAGGGATATTATTGTAAAAAGATTAATGAAAAAAATTTACGGTAGATAATTTTGAACCATAGTCTTTCAAACTGAACAGTGTTACTGACCATTTTATGTTCAATTAATTTTTAAAGTTAATCTTAAAGTTTAAAGTATTGTTAAAGTACAAGAAGGGCTATCATGATTGACTTTATCCAAGGTAGATAATAAAATACCTACTTAACACCCAGAATTATTGGACTTTTATTAGAAGAAGCACTTAACACTGAAGGAGTAGGTGTCAATTGTCACTGTAATTTGTGTTCATCATTTTACAACCCATAGTTTACAGACAGTAGGTGGTATAACTCCAAGTCATGCTTAATATCAGTTAACAATACGAACTTGGTACGTGGAACCAAACAACTGCAGAAATCACCCTAAAGGGCTGGACAAGCAATTTGTCAATTTAGTTAAAATATGGTGATAACAAAACTGTATGATATTATCAGGAAGATGACGGTGATTTTTTTATACCTGAATACCTCTTTATCTGATCTTCGTGCCTTGAGCACTGTTTAGTAAACACTTCCCCATTTGTACAATTGATTTAAATTGAAGGACTATCGTAATTTATTACTTTTTTAAAAATCAATTTCAATTGTATTTAAGTTTGTTAATTATACATTTTTTAAACGAGTGAAATTAAATGATAAAGAATAGATTCAATCAATCAGATAAAATATTGTACAACAAGACATCTAAACCTAACTATAGGTCAAGACTAGAAAGTCTCAGACCAGGCTTGTCTTTTACACATATATTATATATATTGTTGAATTAAAAAACTCAATAAATCTCATTTCTGTTTTCATGTAATCTGCATGTCAGAGTCTGCAAATTTCAGTGAAATCAAGCTTTTACCAAAAGAATTTTGCAGCAAATCAGCAGAGAATTAAACATTGCTATGTTGTATCACATGTATGTAGAAGAATGTGAAAATTAATATTACATCCAATTTGCATTATACTATAAATTTTTTTAAAATGGCTGACAGAGTGGAGGCAGACTGAAAATTTTCCATTGTTGAGGTACAAAAAGAACTCCCAAAAGCAATCACTATCTACAGACATGGTCTTCTTCAGATCACTGAGCAGTTTTCAGAATGAATTTGTAGGTTATTTGGATGCATGCATCTTGAACCTTCTTCAGTTCATTAAGCGTTTTTTTTTCTTTGCATGCTTTTCAGATTTATATAACAGTTTTAATTGACACCTTTGTACCAAAGTTTGGCTGTATATATTTATTAATAATCAAATAGCCTTACTGTAGTCTTGTGGATTAATAGCATGACTGATGTCTATTTGCAGGATTGCAATCTTGTAGAATATGAAATCTTATAGCAGGACCACAGTCTTGTAGTCTTTTAGTAGGACTGCAGTCTTGTAGTATAGGAGCAGGACTGCAGTCTTGTACAAAAATGAAATCTTATAGCAGGACCGGAGTCTTTTAGTCTTTTAGTAGGACTGCAGTCTTGTAGTATAGAAGCAGGACTGCAGTCTTGTACAAAAATGAAATCTAATAGCAGGACCGGAGTCTTTTAGTCTTTTAGCAGGACTGCAGTCTTATGGAATAGTAGCAGGACTGCAGTTTCATTTCAGTGCAAATTCCATGGAAAAAATTTCACACTTTGGAAAAAAGTCTGGAATTCCATCTATTTGTGTAACCAAACGAATCTTTAAAGCCAAAAAATCTGGTTTCAGAGCAAAAGAAAAAGATGTTCAACTTATTGTTCAATTAAACTCTATGTTAAATCTGTTTTATATGCACAGGGTTTAACTACAGGTTAAAATATACTCTAAATTCAGAAATTTATGCGATGTTATTATTATTGCGGATGCTGAGTGATAATCGCAAAAATTAGTGCTGACATTCTTATATCAGTTAACTGTATTTGCAAACAGCTTTTCTTAAAATCGCAATAATATTTCTTGCATTTTTGAGTGAAGTTTCAGAATGGCAATAATAAATGAACGAATTTCTGAATTTACAGTAACCAATAGTTAAAAACATGGGAGTCAAAATGTCAAAAATTGCGACAGTGTAACTAGCTCCACATCTGGACAGTTGAAATGAATGACACATACAGATCTAACACGCCTTATTGCAGTGTTTTCAGTAGGTTTTTGAATAGCAGGAAATTTTATTGGAATTGGCAGAAAACATGTAAATGAACCGGTATATTCTTGTTTATTATGAATTAAATAGCCAGAAAAAAAATATGGCATACCTGGGGAAATTTGCCGGCTTAATTAAAACTCTGTTTATTGTAGTCTAAGTTGTGTGTGTCTGAGCAGTTTTATTTTTCACATTGCAAATTTTTTTAAAGAATTTTGAAATATTTTATTTGATAATTCTAGTGACAATAGCAGCACTTATAAAATTTCTCGCAAGTTTCTTGAACAAAACCTCTTGACTGGGGATTTATCAGTTTTTATGAACAAATTGTTTATTTCTTTCTAGTAAAAATATTTTCAATATCTTCGGTATTTTTGTCCTAAATTAAATAATTTTTGCAATTTCCATGTCGTGATTGTTTGGGGATGTTTTAGTACTGTGTTTGATCCACTTCGATTTTGTTATCAGAGTTTTGAAGACCTTTGAATACCATTGCTTATAAATTGCTTCATGAAATTCAATCATATTATGAGACGAAACAAGTTATCATAGTGGTGTTAGCTTCTATAAACCTTAGGCACATTTATTTTACTTTACTTGATCCTACCGTAACGTGTAATAATTTATCTGATCAAAAACAGTTATTTATGTCTAAATGTGGCAAACTAGATTTGTGTTTTATCAAATCGCCAGGTTATGTAAGCTTAAAAAGACAAGACTAAGGCAATTAGAAGTGAATTTATCACACCCAGTAAAGCCATTTGCAAATCATGTTTTGACAAACTTAAACACGAGTGCTGATGTCTTTTCAAGTATTCATGACACAGGATTATGTTCAAATCAACAACTGACCATTAACTGGCCCTCGGCAAATGAGAACTGAACAAGTGGTATTTCACGTTATTTTCTTCAATTATTTTATTGTTACTAGGTTTTTGTTTCACTTAAGTTGAACTAAGTGGGAGATATGCCGGGGACTTGTAAAATTACCATAAGAAGATTGAAGACTATTTGTCTTAATTCAAACTTGGAAACTTGTTTCCAGAACCAGACTTAGGTATAAGAATTGGCTATATTCTCAGTTTTGATGACATTATTTTAAGGCGGTTTAATGTTCGTTGAATATTCAGTTCTGGCTAACACTGATACCTTCCTTGCAGTTGTTAGTACAGTCGGCTTTTATTGTCTTCATATAAAGCTCTCTTGTGAACTGAATAAATACATGAAGTGGTGTTTTTAGTGCCGGCAGGCCTATTATATTGAAATGTCATACCATCGACTTTATATACTTGCTGGAGTTTGATTTAGTGTTGACTCTTTTAGTCCTGTCACTGTATTTGAAATAAAAGACAGCTGGCAAAGAATAAGAACTCATCAAAAAATGATCGAGTCCTAGGCAACCAAGCTACGTTCCTTGACAATTTCATTATATCCAAATATAATTCTGGACTTTATTACTTAATATGTCAGTTCCCCCTTCATCCTTCAACAATTCATATTTAGAATACAAACCATTGTCAAGTTAGAATCTATTGTGATGCGGGACTGAATCGAGTAGCAAGACACCATGAAAATGAGGTATTGATTTATTTAAATGCATAAATTTCATGCTAAATGTAAAAAAAGGATCTTAATTTTATGATTTATAGTATAATTTTGTTGTGTATGAAAAAAATTAATTGAAATCAAAAGGTAGTTTGTGTGAAGTTTATGGGGAAAATGTGACCATATACCCATCCCCATAACTTAGTAATGTTAAGGTATTGGTAGAGTATGTCATCTATCTTCATTAAACTGTCATCTAACCAAATTCTCTGTCAAAATTTAAAGCTCTCAGTGTTTACTCCAGCCTATTCATGAAGATGAGACTTTACAAAGCGGATGGCCCTTCCACTTGTATTGTTAATACTGCAATATTTATCCGCAGTCACTTTAATCTCTAGGATTAAGTTTGATAAGCAACATTCTTTGTTACCTTGGTAAAATTCAAATCAACACCTGTAGATTATTTACCTTTACCTGTCATTATTACTAGATTTCATTTTTTTTATTTTTTGTGTAAATTTGATATAATTTTTCACAATTCATTATGTTCATGGTGGTAAAAAAATATTGTCATTTAGGCCACATAAAGTTTAATTTGTAGATTTGTCCACCAATGGCGAAAACAGCAATTCGGGAATTGCAATTGTTGTCTTGTGTTGGGTCTTTTATTCAATATTTCGGCTAATATTTTCGCAAAAAAAAATCTAGGAACCTCACATTCTGTTTTATTTATTCATACCAAGGCTAATTTTTTTTTAGAACACATCAACTTTATTATGGCCGGAATTCAATGGCGTTTGTGTAAAAGTAGAGTTAAGGTTGATACAGATATGAAAAATTTCTAGAAATTTTAACTGCCAAAAAAATAATAAAAAAATAAAAAATATGGCGCTGGACCTTTGAGAGGGATGAGAATCTACAAATTAACTTGATTTGTGTACTGGCGAATAACCCTAAATCGCCAGGTACCCAATCTTGCATATAGCAGTTTTCTTTGGAATGAAGATTTTTTTTTTCATTTTGTAAAAAAAGTGATTTTGGAAGTAAAGAAGTTAAAGTCAGTCAATGTTGTTTTGGTTGGAAATAATTTTCAACCAGTTTCATTTTACGGCTGCAATGGGGAGAAAGGGTACTTGGTGAGATTGGGTCCTCAGCCAGTAAATCTAATATCATTTTTACTTTTTAACTAATTAATCATGCATATGATGGCAAAAAAATATATCATTAAATAACTAGATCCCAAATTGTATTGAATGCATCTCATAGTTTTTGTGCACATTGCTTGGTGAACAAATTGTGATACAGGGGCTGTGTATAATCTTCACATCAATCATGTTGTTTCAGAATTGTTTCTCTTAATGTAGATATCTTTTATATAAGTTGTTTGGGAAAAATCCTATTTTTTTCGTTAATGCACAATATCTTGGCAAATTTTTAAAAATATTCTAATAGACATTTATAAAGTGATGTTGCCTCCTAGTGGTCCAATTAGAAGTAAATTCATGAATTTCTGTTGTGTTTTTGCTGATATGCTCCAAATTGGAGTTGGTTGGTTAGCAAAACTTATTATTTTTTACTATCCAAAAAACTTCTGGGTAGGAACAAGTAGAAGAACAGATAATTTTTTTCCAGCTATACCTGCGTAGTGAAATATTACAGAATATACAAATTACGTATGCAATCCTGGTATATTAAAATTAGAAATAAATATAAAGAGAAATTTATAAAAACTTGAAATTTAGCCATACAAGTACTATCCAGTCTGAAATATATTGAAAATTGTCATACTTCTAAACTCTATACTAAATTAGTAAAGTTCTTGGAAGAAATTTTGAGAGTCTAGAAATTGTTTAAACATTGTCAATAAAGTCAATTTACTTGTTATTTTTTTGTTTCTTTTAAAATTTATAGTTTTATTTGCTCAAAAAAGTAAACAAAAGATTGAAATATAAAAAATGCAGGGTTGGTCGGGTTCAAATCTAGAAAGTGATAAACAGTTCCCATCAATACAATCAGATATACAATTTGATCTCTCTGTTCAACTCGCTAGTTATTCAAAAGTACAAGAATGAAAATTATGCCAAAATATACAATAAAACTCCTTAAAGTTCTCTCTTTAACAGAGAAAATTTCATGAAAATCTTGTGAGAAATGACTTCATAATAATGTTTTAAAATATTGTGGTTTTACATGAAAATATAGTGAAAAACGTCGGTGCGCCAATACTTATGGCCACTTACTGTACTTTCTTTCATGAGTTTTTATTAAAATCTATAGTTTTGATTGCAAAAATGAAATTCAAAAATATTTTTAAAAATTGAACTAAAGATGGTGGGTTTAAAATTAATAAATTGGCAATTGTTTTCAATAAAGAAAAAAATTGTTGTTAATTTTCTTTTTTTTCATGGAAAATTAGTTAAAATGTTGATACATTGCATTGTTAAGAGTTATTAATTTTTTTTTGATTGTCATATTGAAGGATATTTCAACAATCCTATTTATATTTTTACTTCATACCATTTCTTTAATATTTGTTAGATATGATGAATTAAACTGTTACAGTAAATCAAATATTTTATCAAAATTTCAGTAGTCAATTTTAACACTTGTATAATATTACTTTGATCTCTTTACAACAAATAAAACTGTCCACACTGGTTTAAATTGACATATTTTTGTTTTTCTCTTAGTATAATATATTTAATTAGCTCACAGGTGTTTAATATTGTCAGTAGGAAATTGGATTAAAGTGCTTATTGAGTAAATCTGTTTGTGATGAATAGTTTTATAAACTAAAATATCACCTTTTTGCTCCATCTAAATGTGATTCCTTGTTGAACCCTATTGTTAAGAAGCCCTTTGATCAGACCTGTTAAATACAACAAGAAGGTGAAAATTCTCTGTTTAATTTGGAAATGAGGAGACTGTGTAAAGGAAATAGGGATCATAGTTAACTTAATGTCAACAGACCGAGCCTGCCTTATCTGTAAACACACTAGTCCAAAATCAATTATAAAACTTTCTATC
Source organism: Geukensia demissa (assembly GCA_034783895.1). Lineage (NCBI taxonomy): Eukaryota > Metazoa > Mollusca > Bivalvia > Mytilida > Mytilidae > Geukensia > Geukensia demissa. The sequence continues at coordinate 889,498 of JARWCS010000005.1, forward strand.
TTTTTAGGTAATTTCTGTCAAACAATATTTGTATTGTGAAATAAATGGGGTAAATAAGAAACTATAAGAAAGTGAGTGTAACCAATTATCCCATTCGGAACTTTAAATTGATCCGAGCGGTGTTATTGCGGAAAGATAATGCTTAAGTCAATAACAAAATGAAATCAGGGGGATAATATAAAGAAGTAGGGCCAATTTACCTCTTGTATTGACTGGCATTAACTTCTCTGTGATTAAAGGTAAACAAGTACAAAAAATACTTTTCACTTACTGCATATTAAGGTTTAAAAGAAAAAAATAATGTAGTTTTGATAGTAGTGTTATTCACTAACTGGATAGGTTGGTTAGAAGAAGGGACATGGATTGAACTGTTTTTACACGAAAAATCCCCTTTAACTTAATGGTGTATGAATTTCCCAAATGAATTCTGGAACTAATTTCTTCCAGACTTAATGGCTATCTTATATTAAAATGTTAAAATAACTTGTGGCAAATTAAAACATATCATCAGTGGTAAATTTAGGCAGGCATAACAGGCTCCACTGATATCTGTGTATATATGTGACAACAGCAGAAGTCTCCAGAAGGGAAGTGTAGTCCAATTCAGTAGATTTCTTCCCTACATAGGATTTTTCAACTACATACTGGGTAAATGTAGTCTTAAGTTCCCAAAAATCTAATGTAAGCTTGTAACTAATACTGAAGCACTGTGGACTAGCTCTTTTCTTCTGTCTTCCCTCTGTCTTACAGGGAAGCACTCTGGAATAGCTCTTTTATTCTGCCTTCCTGCTGTCTTACAGGGAAGCACTATGGACTAGCTTTTATTCCGTCTTCCCACTGTCTTACAGGGAAGTACTGTGGTCTCGCTCTTTTATTCTGCCTCCCGCTGTCTTAAAGGAAAGCACTCTGGACTAGCTTTGATTCTGTCTTCCCACTGTCTTACAGGGAAGCACTGTGGACTAGCTTTTATTCTGTCTTCCTGCTGTCTTACGGGAAAGCACTAAGGACTAGCTTTTAGTCTGCCTTCCTGCTGTCTTACAGGGAAGCACTAAGGACTAGCTTTTAGTCTGCCTTCCTGCTGTCTTACAGGGAAGCACTAAGGACTAACTTTTGTCTTACAGGGAAGCACAGTGGTGTAGCTCTTTTATTCTGCCTTTCCACTGTCTTACAGGAAATCACTCAGGACTAGCTTTTAGTCTGCCTTCCCTCTTTCTTAAGATGAAAGGATCTGGACTAGCTATTTTATTCTGCCTTTTCTCTTTCTTAAGATGAAAGGATCTGGACTAGCTATTTTATTCTGCCTTCCCACTGTCTTTAGATGAAAGGATCTGGACTAGCACTTTTATTCTGCCTTCCCGCTGTCTTTAGATGAAAGGATCTGAACTAGCTATTTTATTCTGCCTTCCCGCTGTCTTTAGATGAAAGGATCTGGACTAGCTATTTTATTCTGCCTTCCCTCTTTCTTAAGATGAAAGGATCTGGACTAGCTATTTTATTCTGCCTACCTTCTTTCTTAAGATAAAAGGATCTGGATTAGCTATTTTATTCTGCCTTCCCTCTTTCTTAAGATGAAAGGATCTGGACTAGCTATTTTATTTTGCCTTCCCGCTGTCTTTAGATGAAAGGATCTGGACTAGCTCTTTTATTCTCCCTTCCCGCTGTCTTTAGATGAAAGGATCCGGACTAGCTCTTTTATTCTGCCTTCCCGCTGTCTTTAGATGAAATGATCTGGACTAGCTATTTTATTCTGCCTTCCCTCTTTCTTATGATGAAAGGTTCTTGACTAGCTATTTTATTCTGCCTTCCCTCTTTCTTAAGATGAAAGGATCTGGACTAACTATTTTATTCTGCCTTCCCGCTGTCTTTAGATGAAAGGATCAATACAATGTTCTTTAATACCACATTTTTAGCCGTTACCAGTTCATATCATACTTTGTTTTTCCCACACCTGCAGTTTTTAAACATATTTTGTTAAAAATATTGTTTATTCCTATAAATCCCAGGGATTATGTAAGTAGTCTTAAAGGGTGCAGTCACTATAGGTATCAGTCTCTATTAAGCTTTTATCAAACAATTCAAAAATACCCTCTAATTTCACAAAAGTCACAGACATGTCTAGAAAATAGTTATGTTTGTTAACGGATCTTCGGTTTGGTATTTCCAGAATTTCTCTCTCTGTTGTGCCAAGTGCTTCCACTTGAGAATTTGTGCTGTTACAGCATAAATTAAATATGAACAAATATGTATAAAAGGGGGTCAGGCGGCCATTTCACAGCCTACTTGTAAGTCTTGTGAACATGTAAATTACTTTTATTTGTGAAGGGATTTGCACACACGTAAGTCTTACAGCTACTTTGTGGTATAGTCAACAGATTCAGTAAATCACCAGACAATTGCAATTTTGCATCGTAAAAAATTAAACAAACTTCATTTAAAGTCTTAGATGTATAGTAATCTCAAGTGGGACATGCACACTTTGTATCTAGGATTTTCAACATAATTCACCAAATAAAACAAAGACATAAGATCCTTAAGGGAATGACATCTATAATTTTATCATCGGAATTTCAATAAAGTAGCCAGCTTTATAATATGAAGTGATTTAGAATGTCATATATAAACATTGCATTTTGAGTATTTTTGAAAATTTAATGCAACAAAGCATGTTTGACTTGTTATGTCAATTTTTTATGATCTTTTATTGATATAAATTAACTACAAAGTTAAAATTTTACCTGACAAACTCGACTAACGACTTGGTAACAGGTACTCTATACACACTTCATCAGAACACTTGTACACGTTATTATACTGCTTAATTTTTATTGACATCAGATTTATAATGTACTTGTATATCAGATGACAAATGAACCCCATAATAAATATATATCTCATGTATCAAAATAGTATAAGACTTCAGAAAAAATTGTAATCCATGTTTTTCTTGCCTCCTGCAAAGCAAGGTTTTCCTTCCAGACCTGTTGTCGGTCTATTTTTCAAGTTTGAAGATCTTTAGAACAATAAACAATGCATGTATGTAGGTATTGGTCTAATAAAGTTTACCATTGGACACAATCCAAATTTTTTTTCTGAAATTACTCAGTCAACTTAATCCAGACTTGGCTACCATTGAAAATATTTCACTTCAAAAGATGTAATGGGAAGTCTGTGGGAAGTTGGTCAAAATGTCATTTAGAGCCCCCTTTCAGAGTTGACCCCTGAAAACAACCAAGATGGCCACCACAGTCAAATTTTCTTTAACGTAGAACCTTATGATAATTTAGTATGAACAGTTGGAATAAATTGGTGTATTTGTCATTCACTGGCCCCTATTAGACTCGGCAGTTGATTGAAGACAAATTTGATTGGCTGACTTGACTAATACCATATTCCTTGTATAAAGCAGCATGGGAGCTTATATTTAATTCATAAATGGGGGTGCTTATTTGATTGTGGAAAAATCCATAATTTGACAAGTGTGGTTCCAAATATTTATATTTTTCTGTTGTTCAGAAAAGACTGCAATGAAGAATTCTAGTTTTCCTTTCCTACATTAAATGTTTCTCCATATCATATTGCAATTTTTTCTTAGAATGTTATGATCTTTGATCTTATAAAGCTTTTTGATAACAGGAGTTTGAGGAGGCACTAACAAGGAATACAGTATATGGGAAATTTTCTTAAAAGATCTTTTTGTCTGAAACAACTTGCACAGTTGGAACCCTTCTTACTTGATTTGTTCACTAAAATTGGTATTTTTTGGTCTTGGTGGGTAGCAGCTGAGGACATTTTGCTTTTCAATGGTTATGTGAATACATCCATGCTCGTAGTGTTCATGTCTATAGATATCATATTTGGGCCTTGGTAGATGGCAGCTGAGGACATACTGCATTTTAATGGTCATATGATTACATCCAGTGTATGTGTTGGTAGATACAAAGATTTCTAGTAATACCTTGGTGTTGTTTACACAGTGTACATGCTGTGTTCTGATATATAAAAAATATAGTTACTAAATTATTTGTCACAATTTGTGAGTTTTTACAAGTTAGTGGCTTTACTCTAAATTAGGTCTAGTACTTTGGTAATGTCTGACAGTAATCTCCATGCAGTATGGGTCAGTTTTCTTATCTGTATACACTGAAGTTCTTCAAAGAAAGAAATATGTCAATCAATAATTTTTCGATTTTTACAAGTGACTTATACGTCTAAGACAAAGAAGAAAATGTTACAAGGCCGTGTTTAGATGGTTAGCGTGAGTGTTTGATCATGGGTATCAGGAAGATTAACTAAATCTACAACACCGATCAGATCATGACCTAATAATTATCCGGAGATTTGTCCAAATTCCATATTGATTTGTCCGTGACATATGATGATTTGAGGAAGTCGAAGGGAGATTATAACTTTCATATCTTGTCAGCGGTACTCAGAGTGGATTAACATAGCTTTGTGTTCAGAGTTAGATCTTCCAACATGACATGCTTCTGATTTCATAATAATCTTTCTTGATTTAGATTACAGATGAATTACTGACATTTATTGAAAGATCCATATGTAATTTATTAGAATAAAACTAAAACATTCCTTTTTCAATATTTTTCTGAATTTTAAGTAGAAAATTAGCATTCTTATTTGTCATTTTAATCTTTATGCTGGTATTAAGATGGATCTCTCTTTACAAAATGAGTAAACTCAATTATAGTTTTATAAACCAGTATTTTATGGGATGAAATAGCAATAATACTTGTATAGGATATTTTGAAGTTCGAAAAAAGAATGATTTAAAAAGTTGAGTGGTTTTATAATGATATTGTTTATCATGTTGTTAGACAATAAAGTCCACCCATATTATGTGTGTACAGTACTTTCTATAGACATATAATTTAATACTGAATAGCTTAAATTAGCTCAAACAAAATGACACTTTTAACAGTCTTATGTTTAAAATTGTCTTCAGATATTCAACTGCCAGGTGGAAGTCTACCATTATTATTTACATTGGATAAACAAAATATTCTCCTGATGGAGGTCAAATCTCCTAAAACTCTTCCCTCTCATAGGACCATAAGCAGTTATTCGTGTAAAACTGAGTCATTTGGGGTAAAAACCATCAATATATGAAAAAGGTTTGAAGATTAGGGCCTGGCAACTCCTTTTATCTAAAAAATTATATGGTCAATGTGAATGCAAGTCGTTTTTCATAAAGAAGACAGTGAAAATCAAAGTAGAAATGGTGGCTTTACACTTTTATGGAAGAAAAAAACCAGATGTACAATCCTCAGAAAATGAGAGAGGCCTAGCTTCAGTTTCATAAAACATCTTAGTATGGGAATTTTCTCAACATTTCCTCAACTCAAAAATTAAACAATCAAATGAGAGCATTTCAAATATTTGAGGAAAAACTTAAGATGTTTATGAAACTGGAGTCAGATGACCCTTTGTCAGCAGACTAGGATTTAGGTGCCGTATTTTCCTGCCAGTTAACTTTTAACTTCTAATACATGTACATTTATTTCAGTGCATAGGAAGATTTGTGAAGGGACAGTCAGACACCATACTGTCCAGTGTGTGATATTACATATTAGATATTAAATTTCTACTGCATATTTTTTTTTCAGAGCAAAGGAAGAAGTGTGTTTTGGATGGTCAGTCACCGTGTTGTCCAGTGTGTGGTATTACATTGAGAGCAGGAGAAATAGAACACCATTTTACCATGGAGATGGAGAAGTTGGACAGACTTGTCAGGTAGGCTAATCTAGTACTGTTGAATTGAACAAATTGTAAGGCTGGCTAATCTAGTGCTGTTGAGTTGGACAGACTTGTAAGGTAGGCTAATCTAGTGCCGTTGAATTGGACAGACTTGTAAGGTGGGCTAATCTAGTGCTGTTAAGTTAGACAGACTTTTACTTTAAGCTCATCTTGTGCTTTTGAGTTGGACAGACTTGTAATGTAGGCTAATCTAGTACTGTTGAGTTGGACAGACTTGAAAGGTGGGCTAATCTAGTGATGTTGAGTTGGACAGACTTATAAGGAAGGTTAATCTAGTGCTGTTGAGTTGGACAGACTTGTAAGGTAGGTTAATCTAGTGCTGTTGAGTTGGACAGACTTGTAACTTGTAATCTAGTACTGTTGAGTTGGACAGACTTGAAGGTAGGCTAATCAAGTGCTTTTGAGTTGGACAGAATTGTAAGGTAGGTTAATCTAGTGCTGTTGAGTTGGTCAGACTTGTAACTTGTTATCTAGTACTGTTGAGTTAGACAGACTTGAAGGTAGGCTAATCAAGTGCTTTTGAGTTGGACAGACTTGTAATGTAGGCTAATCTAGTGCTTTTGAGTTGGACAGACTGGAAAGGTAGGCTAATCTTATGGTGTTGAGTTGGACAGACTTCTAAGTTAGGTTAATCTAGTGCTGTTGAGTTGGACAGACTTGTAAGGAAGGTTATTCATGTTCAGCCATTTTGGTCAGATTTTCCATCTTCTCTGGTTTCATCCATTTCATAGCATTGATTTTTTTGCCCAGTAACCCCCACTTTTCATTTCATAATTTCACTTAAACCCAGTTAAAAATGCCATTTGAATCGTTTTCATGAAATTCTTGTTATTTCTTCTTGGGTTTTAATGGAAAGAACTAATTAAGACAAAACCTATGTAAAATCAAGAGAGACCCATTTCCTGTCAAATTTCAAATGCTTATACCTTAAAATGAGCACAATGACCCATCAATTTTTTCTGCTTTTTTTGTTCAAATGTGAAAGATCATAAAAGCAATAATAAGCTTTCTAAATCCTTATTGTTCTTCATATCAGCAGTGATTCTTCTTAAAGATTCATTGAATTATCCACCTTTAGACAAGTCCTTGTAAATGTTGTTTTCATATAAGTTCTAAAGTTCTTGGGAGAAAAGTTGGTATTTTTACTTGTATCATATCCTATTGTAATTTTAGTGAAATATATTGTATCATAACGTAACCAAAAATATTGTGATTCAGTGAATAATCAATGAATCAATTATTCCCTATTGAATTTTATCTAGTACTTGTATGTGGGATGTGTCATATACCAGCTTGTGTTTTTTCATCTATCTTTGGATTTGTGGGACAAGTTGCAGACCCAGTATGTAAGAGCAGAAGTTGAAATTTTTGGAAGTGTTTAAAATGTCTTCTGTGTTGTAATGAGTTAGATACAGTATAAAGTGAAACAAATTACTTACAAATCTGTTCTTTTTTACACACCTGGGAATTGTTCTATAATGGGTTTAAGTAGAAAATTTTCACCAAAAAATATCCCATATTCTTTAATGGAAGTGATTTGTATTGAAATATAAAATATGTGGCAATTAATTTATTCCTCCTTACCACATGTGTAACAGCCATTTTGGTAAATGATTTTAGATTTTCCATAAAATCTTTTGTAACGGTCAAATCAAGTATTTTATATTGTACGATATGAGAGTTAATAGAATCTGATGACAACAATGCTGTGAGACATTAAGTTACTTGATATTGCAACTACATTATCAATGTACCAAAATGGAAAATTTACTCTAATGATCAAAATATTTATGATTTCTAGAAGTGCAGGACTGCAGGTGTATATAGATGAATAATGACATTTTCATCAAATTATTTAAATATCTTTATTTTGTTAAATGCAATTTTAGTATATCTTTTGTAAAAAATAGTTATTTTTATAATACATGCTTTCTTTCATAAAATATTTAGATTGACATTTGACATTTATGATTTGTTGAATTCAATATTATCCATACACTTTGATACAGTTCCTGGTGCCTTTAATGCTTTTGCAAATTTGACTCTGAAATACAGTAGTATCAGAAGGCTGGACTGAAACACATCTTTTTCCATTTAAAATTATATTAGATTTTAAAAGAAAATTTAATCATATAGATAATATGTATTGAAAGTCCTACTGTACTCTATAGTTAAAAATATACAAATTTATTCAGTATGGAAATAGTAGATGTGGTATGATTGTCTATAAGACAGCAATTCAAAAAGTATAACAAGATACAAGGCCTTCAATAATTGACTGCCTAGTGCTTCAAGTTGAACAAAACTACAGTTAGTAAAGGTTTTAAGTTGAACAAAACTACAGTCAGTAAAGGTTTTAAGTTGAACAAAACTACAGTTAGTAAAGGTTTTAAGTTGAAGAAAACTTCAATTAGTAAACGTTTTAAGTTGAACAAAACTTATATTAGTAAAGGTTTAGTCGGAGACCTGTATTTATGTATATATATCTCTGGCTTGGTTTAAGTAAACTTTACTGTAAATTCAGAAATTCATGTGGTTCTTTTATTATAGCAATAATAATGTGATATGTTGAGAATCGTAACAATTAACAATAATTTTGATATGTAGAGAATCGTTGTTATTAGATGTAAAAGAACCATATGGGTTTAAGTGTAAGCCAAAAAGTGTCCTGTGTTAAAGCGTCCTTCCTGTTTTATTGCACATCTGAAAATGTCCAATTATCCCAGGTCGTACATATCTGGGTATTTTGTATATATTTGAAAAATAACTTGTATCCTCAGATTTTTTTTTCTACTTTTTGAATAAAGGTATGAAATACTAAACATTACATTAGACACATTTATACTTTGTAATGAAGCAAATGATCGGATTTTTATTTGTTGATATTAATTCTAATGAAGCAACCAATACAACTAATTCCTACAAATTGACTTCCTGTTGAACAATTCCGAAAATACTTAAGCATTTTATTGAAGCAGACGACAAAGTTATGGGAACGTTTTATTATCTAATTGAAAACTAGTTATGAAGACATATGCTGAATATTAGCAGAAATATTCTCTCATGTAGAACAAACATATTGTATACATGATAAAATAACACTAATTATTGTTATATTAGTAATATTTAGATCTGTGAAATATTCAATATAGTAACAGGTAGAACAAGCATAAAATACAAATCTACTTTGATCACTACACTCATCAGTTGGTTAATAGTTCTCTGATATTATTGTCTATCGATCCCACCAGAAAAACATAAACCGTTCGCTTGTAGTTTAGTTCAAAGTTTTTAGTTCCCATTCAACATTATTTATTTAAAATTAGGCACAGAAATAAAGAACAGTGAAGTGAAACTAACACAAATCTGTTACATTTTCTTTAAGCAATTACAATACAGACTTATTCATTATTTGCTAATCAACTTGTAACATAAAAAATAAACAACAGCGGTCCTACATGCTGCATTAAATATATAGATACTTCCTCTTTAGAAACTCTCGCTTTCATTGTTATTGCTTTCAATTTATTTACAATTTTTCAAAAATTCTGGAAATATGAATAACAACTGTTTTGTCTTGATTCAGAATTTTTTCAGAAACAATTGAGCATGAAATAGTTGCTTGCGGTTGAAACTGCTTCTACCTTTTTAAATTAAAGCACAATATATTATCTTAAATCCTAGGTTTAATCATTTTGAAATCAGTTTTAAAGTTAGGACAGTTTTAGTTTATTTTATTTGATAATGCTTATATTGGCGTATATTGAAAGTCGAAATTATTTATATAAATTGCAAAAAAAAATGTTCTTAATTGAATTAAATGTTGATAGACAATTTATCTTGCCCTAACTTAGAATAGTGAAAGGAAAGTGATCATTATTTTTTTTCAGTTCCCCAGACGCCCTGTCAAAAACACTGTGAACAGATGTATAAATAACTTAATTTAGACAGTAAACAATTGCCTAACAAGTGATTTCCATCTTCAGATTGGCCAAAGACAACTTGCTGAAAAACTCATCTTATTAAATTGAATTAGTAAATTGTATGTATTAGCTTGTCCATAAAATGACAGAAAATGGCCGCTATTTGTTAGTGACCAAACCAATTATACACTAATGAGTTCAAATAATTTAGTTATTGTATGATACTAATAAAATTGTCTGTTGATTTATGGAGAAATGTAAAGCCTGTGGCTGGTTAGATTCAATTTACTGGACAGTATTCTTAATGAAGTTCTTTGTGACGAATTACTACCACAAATCACATTGTCCAAAAATATCTTCCAAAGCTCTTGGTATTTTTTTGATGGGGTTAAATTTACAGTAATATTTTGTATGGTATACTTCCCAGACATGCATGCATGCCAAACATAAAATAATAAGACCAGTTCTCTTCCTGATTAATAAATAATAAACATGGGGACCACTAAAATGTTGTATATGTATTGACAAAAAGGTATATACTTTTATTCCAGATGTGGTAGAAAATCAAGAGACACAACTCCACAAGGAAGGAAGGTAAGAATGTTCGTCTCATTATTCCTGATCTTCACATTCTGGGATTGCTTACATAATTTACATATTCTGTGACATGGTAGGTATCTCAATATAGCTATAACAGTGAAATTCATGAATCTATTTTTAAATCTTTAATTGGATCACCAAGACACTGGCAACATTGCTTTTATAGTGTATTTTCATATATGTCCACTAGCATGATTTTTATTTTTGCAGGGATATTATGTTTATGAAAAACTTTCAAATTTGTTCATTTTGCCCATTTAACTTAAATTGAGATACCTATGGAAAATGAGACAAATCTTGCACAACTTTATTGATGGGAAAACTGAATAAGGTGGCTTTGGTGGCAAATTTTTTTTTCTTGTACATACTTATCATTATTTGTTGGCAAAAGCTGAAAATATCCTGGATAGATGTAAGATAGTTAATTGGAAATTCAATAAATATCTAAAGGTTTATTTGAATTATCCTAAAGTATATGCTGTATTTATTGTACAATGAAAGTCGGGACCTGTCCTAGCACTAGGACATATCTTAACCTGTTTAATTTACATTAACTTAGTCCTTAAGACACCTCTGAAAACATAACTTTGGTCTAATTTATTACACTATTTTATTTACATGCAGAATATTACCAAAGTTTAAGATTTCTGTAAATTTGAAAAGTATTACTAGACAGGATCTGAATATGGCGTGTGTCAGTTTACCTAATTACACCAGATTTATGTAGTTTTTACAGTTTTTTAATATCCTAAATAAGGTTCACATTGTAGTATCTTATATCAACAGCTGACATTTATTTTCTTTGACTTGATTATTTGGACTTGAAATTTGTGAGAATAAAAGAATTTAAATTTATATCATGTTCTTCACACAGCCCACCTCCAAAGTTAAAGCATGATGATGATATCCTTCATCTGTACAGAATTATAGAGACAGACCCAAATATTCTCTTAGTAGTAATTTAAACTTATAAACTAATGCAAATTTATTTGTAGAATTGAAATGTTAGTCATTTAATCAGCACCCAAATAACACCTTTTAAGTCAATTGTATGTTATTTGAAATTAATTACCTCCCCTTCTGAAATTTTAATTGAATTTCATGGCAAACTTCAGTATTTTTATAGTTTATTATTTTAGAATGTTAGATTTGAAACAAGGTAGCAATTGAATTTGATACACAAGTTCAAAACATATTACAGTTATTTCCATACAAAGGCCTGCTCATTCTGATAGAGATTCAAATTTCAATATCCTTTATAATTTGATGAATTTTGTTTGAATTGAATGAGCAGTTAGATACCAAAAAGACATTTCTTTGTAATTTGATAATCTCTGTTAGACCCGGAGTTCCTTTCTCACCTGGGACCAATATGACACTGTTACATAACTGTAAACTAATATGACTTCTATATTTATTTTATTGAATTTATTTGAATTATTATAATTTCTTTTTTTAATTTAAAAAATAAACTTTTTGATGAAATTTTCTGTGGGGTACACATTACTGATCAAAATTAAAGATGTATGTAAATAATTCCATAGCCATATGTGATTGAATAATTTTAAGTACTTCTTTTACAATAATAAGATCTCAGACGTCCTATGTTTTGGTTCTAAAGCTACTGATGAGAGTACATATAGCATATAAAAATTCACCATATTTATTCAACATAAGTAAACTTTTTGTACATTTTTAGAGTTTGTCATCTCCACCAGTACGTAGAGGTAAAGAATGTCCAGCTGTAGAAGTCGTTTCACAATCAAGATTTGAGGTACAAATTTATTACTGTTTACATATTGAATTGTTTTCAAGATCTTTTTTTATACATATTTGTACAGGTATTGCAAATATACTGAACAAAAAAGAAATCCATAATGCAGTGCTTATTTATATTAAATAAATTTTAAATCTTTTATTTTGCATGTATCCACTTAAAACTAAGACTAAGCTTACTTTTCATTAATGCTTAAGCATTTTATCCAAAAATTTTTTTTAAACTTTTCAGATATTGTGATTTCCAAAAAATTCAAAAACTTTTGTTTCAATGAGTTTTTGGCATCTTGAAGATACAGCATTGAAATAAAGTACAAATTATTCAATCTTATGGATAGTGTTCAAAAGTTAAAAAATGTTGCAAATTTTCATGATTAAAATGACAAATTTTAGGCCTTTCTGCTTTAGAAATGATCCGGGTGAAAATTAAGACATAATTGACAGGAAAATGACCTCTGTATACAGACAGTAAATTAAGTGGTTAAAGAGTAAGGAGTAGGAACATAAGCCCAAATTATAGATTTTGTGAGGCTTTTCATAATTCATAACTTATTTTGATATAATCTTCATCATTTTGACAAAACAACAATAATTTAGCTAAACATTTGTACTTTATAGATAATCAATTATGCAAAGTTTGCTTCTTAAGTTTTTGTGCTATCTATATCAGAATTGACAGAATTGTATCAAATATTGTATCTCTAAGTATTTTCACATTTAAAGCAACTTTTATGTGCCATGTGACTGTTGTAGAACCAATTAAACTAAAAAAACTGCTGGATTTGTCTTTTTATAGACATTTTTCAAATACAAATGATATAGAATAATAGATATTATAGCCACTTACATTTTAAGCAAAATACTTTGACCAAGAATGTGGCCTAACAACAATGTTTTTTGTTCAGTATAAATGCATAGAATTTAGATTTTCTTCTTTAATAACATTGTATATGGTTTTTTCCAAGGAATTCAGCCAAAATGTTTTGTTTTCAGTGTCCAGTTTACCATGTTAGTACATATTTTAGCAAGACCTTTATCAAAACAATTTTCTACTGTCAGCCTAAAGACTTAGGAGGCACACCTGACAGATCCCAATATTAAATATCTGTCTTTGATTCCATGTTTAAAGATAGATGAAAAATATTGTATTAGAAATGATGTGATAAGGCTCCCTTACTAGGTAATTGATCACAGGTTTATTGAAGAAAGAAATATTTCCTATTTCCAAATCTTGAGAAATTAAATATGCCTAGAATGAAAAATAATTTAGACATACAACGTTTTTAATAATTTCCTTAAATTGAAGTGAAAAGTAAATTTTTCTGTTTAAATGATTTTTCCGACTAACTGCTCTCTTGTCAGGTATACTCATCATTACAAATCTATATTCAATATTTTGCATGATGAGAAAATGAAAGGTGCACTAAGAATTGAGAATCAATTGATCAACATATGGGTTGCCCCTATTATTTAAATTCTCATTTGACTGTTCATTTGAAGCCCAGGATTTACCCAGATCAAAGTTAGTATTGTGATGCAAGACTCTTTCCTTTCTGTTGAAACCTTGAGTAGCTGTGAATAATTCATTTACCGTGAGCTTTTCTTTTCTCTTTTGTTGCTACTGTTTTACAATTTTTCATTGAAGTCTTTAAAAGTAATTAATAGTTGATCAATCAGTCTTTATGTCACACTTTGAGTTTGTCAAACAAACTTGCAAATAATTGATTACGATTTTCCTTCAAGTTTTAGGAAGATTATAATTTTGTCTGGGTTAGCATTAATTAGTTGCCGATTCTTTGTCAATATATTTCTGTGTCTGTGGGCTGTAATTGATCAGTAATCCAAAGTTAGCCCATAGAACATTTGTTGACCATTGTTTTGGCGACCTGCCCCTTATTGACGATTTTACTGCTCGTTTTAAGCGGTAGCATGTTTGTATGAATGGACGAGTAAGGGCAATGATAAAATAAATGTTTGACATTGTCACACTAATCTGTCGATAACTTGAGTAGTCAGACAAATTGTACAAATGAAGTTCAATGAATTTTGAGCAGATACTAATATGAACATTTGTATGAAAGGAAACCACAGTAGAAGAGTGTGGTTTATCTTTGGCGGGATTAGATATTTTTCTGAAGGATGAAAGGACTTCCTTTTCAGTAGATTAATGGGTGTTAAACTATTCCATATCTCTGTGATTAAAATATAACGAGAAAATAATTTAAATGTTTCAATTTCATTCTATGTAAATTTTATCATATGATAGGAGTAAATTATACAAAGTAGTATCCCTTTGATATCGTTTAAGTCTTTAATCACTTCCAATTTTCAATGAATATGTAAATAAAAAGTTTTGTCCATTTTATATTCAATAGGTAACAATGACAGAAATAGAGTTTGAATGGATATTTTAAAATTTCATTAAGATTTTAAATTATCTACCCTAACATTATAAAAATATTTAGTCCTCTAATTAGATATAAGTATCCAAGTTGAGACCTGTGTTTATATGTCACTAAGAATTTTGTCAAAACAGTATTTTGAGGTCTGGTTAGGTCTGAAAAGAATCCTTTATGACATTTTGACAATGAATTAACTTTGCTCAGAATTGTATCTTTAGAACATTCAAATTTCATATTTTGATATCTTAGTTGTGATTCAACAGATATTCAAAATAGGATCCAGCTTATGAAGAAAGGGTTTTTCTGTAATTATGATGATAATATTTTAGTATTAAAATATGATTTAAAATTTTTTTAGATTATATTCTGTACTGTTTTAGGTTTTTAAGATCTAAAACAAATGTGACTTTGCAGGGAACATTTAAATATAACATTTTGATATGTTTTTTGTAGTCCAACAGATTTATATTAAATGTTTAGTTGCTTGAAAAAGTGGTTTAGAAATTTAGTATAATAAGTAAGAATATGTTTAAATATTAAAGTATTGCTTGAATTTTTTTTTAATATTTTATTTTAAGGTTTCTACTACATAATGTAAATAGCAGTTATACTTGTAATTTTCAGAGATATTCAAATTAATTATGAAAATTAAAATAATTAAAAAAAAAAAAACCCAAAAAACAAAATTCTTCTTCACCAGAAATTACTGTAGACTAAGGTATTCGGACCATAATAAAAGTGGTGGTTGAATATAAAGTTTTTTTTTTCAACAATTTATGAGAGATAGTGATTTCCTTCATTGATTTTTAAAAAGTAATGTTTCTATGTAAAAAATTATCTGTAAACGTGTTTAAGTTATCAAAAGATTTATTAAAAAATAATAGTATATTCCAAAGTTTTCAGATCATTTCCGATGTTTTTACATTATGTTCTTCTTCTAGATCAGGGTATTTTATATAATCGTGGTCAATTATGGTTTAAATACCATAAAAGACCATAGTTTTCCAATATTTACAGTTGTCATTACTTCAGCTTTCCATAGAAAACTTAGATGTTGAAAATCCATGTGGATAATAATGTTCTGACTAAATACCATATAATTTTATTTAGTTCATTGGTAGAAATTTCTAAATATTACAAGAAATTTATTTCATAAAACTGCAAGACAAATAATTTTCCTTGGTTGGTCTGTGTAATTTTTTCTTGCATGATTCAGAACTGAAAAGATTTATCAATTCCTCTGTCACCATATTGACAGCTAAAATATTTGTCCAGAATTATTCTTATTATGGTCCTTCAGAGTAAGAGAGTTAAATTCCAACCATGTAAAATCAGATTTCACAGTTTTAGAATAAATGTTTGTCCTGATACTGTTATCCCTAATCAAACAAAAGACCTCACCCTCTCTGACCACAAGTCATTTTATTCACTGGACAGTCTAATTAGACCTTAATTACTGGGTGTGCCTAATTAAGCATAGTGCTTTACAAAAAGACAAATTAGAATATTGGCAGCCATGACCAATACATCTGTGTCAGTTAACACTTCAGACAGGTTAATTCTGTTTTCATGGGAAAGATGGATGTGAAAAAGTAGACTGTGTGAAAGTTTCATCTAATAGATTTTTCTGGTTATAATTCAAAAAGTTGACAGAAACTACATGTTTGTATTTTTTTATGATATGATTTGTAGTTTCCTTTATTAAAATCTTAACACAACATTAAAGAAATATTTTTTTCAATATTTTTTATGTTACAAATATAAAATTAAAAATATGGCATAAATGTCAAGGAGACCAGTCTGTCAAGCAGATATCAAGAGTTAAAATCTAAAGGTGTCCACAAGCCTTTAACTGTTATAAAAGTACACACAATATGTACTACCTGTTCCTGGTTAGTTTTATGGAAACCCTGATTCAATACTGTCAATGTTTAATTTGAAAATGAAAAGATATTGGTTGACTGCACTCCAGCCATGGAAAAAACAGGGGGAATTTACAAATCTAGAGGTCTCCTTCAACAAGGTCCTTGTGAAAAGCTCTAAATCACTTCAAATAAAATATCATGTAGCATCAGCAATGTTTTAGCCAGATCATGATATGATAAAATATTGTTTGATATAAGAGATATATATCTTACTTTTGTTAAGGATATTTTGAATTAAAATTAGCTTCACATATAATAGTTTTACTTATTCAGTTAAAACACCAGTTATCATGATATACATACAGATATATGTAATATTAAAGCAGATTACCTGATCATTTTTAAATTGTTCTCTTTATTCTACAAAATCAAAATTTTAAAATGTGATAAATTCTTTAAACATAGTAATTTATTCCACTATAAATTGAAATTTGTGTTTAACTCATTAGTACTTGTAAACAATGTGGAAATAAAATTTCCTAAAAATCCCTTGAAACAGAAGAAATCTCTGCTTTGATATAAATGGGGCCAGAAATAAAATATTTTTTAATGAAAACTTGATTTTAGTTGAAATACACAGGTAAAATGAAAATGTTGACATACTATTAGCACCTGAGTGTAATATTTCATTAATGTTTCATAAACAGATTTATATCTTCAGAGAAATAACTTAGAATTGTTAATTTTGCTTGCTTTTGCTGGGGTATTCTTACTAGTAGTTTATAAAGCATAGACAATTTGACCACTGAAGACTGTTTGTATGTGTTTCCTTAGAGTATTAATATTTCACTTATTAGAGTCATATTATACAAAAGAAATAATTACTGCTTTTTAGTGTAACTGACACCTCGACCTAATGTGATCTTTGTTAGTCATATATATTGTACATGTCATAGAGTCTTTGGAACCTAATTGCTCGTGTAGAGCGGCTATTGTCCGAGGTGTTAAAGGCAGTGTAATATAAATCTAACCTCATTGTTATAAATCTATTTACAGACGTACCTACGGATCAAATGTAACCGCCAGGCTCGTCTAACCAGTAAGTTGTCAGTTATTATGTTTCAGTCCCTTCGTGGGTAGTTGGTTGATACTATTGTTAAGAAACTTGGTATGCTGATAGGACAAATTGATAAACTGTAGAGATGCCACTGCTAGTTACCAAATCTTAATCAATTAACAGAGAATGATTTCCAGTTCAAAAGACAAACTAATAATATATTGCATTTTAACTAGTGTTTGACAAGCTTTTACAGATCCCAGGAAAGATAGTCTAGTTAGATTGAAAAATAAAACAATTAAAACATGATCATTCTTTTAGTCCAATGGTATAATGTAGAACTGGCGACTTGGTTAAGTTTGTATCAGTGCCCCGATATCCTGATAAGTGTTGACAACATATAGAAATACAATCATGCGATATACTCGTCAATCACACTTACAATTATTTACTCATTTAGCAATAAAAAATATTGTCACTTGCATTTAAATTTTTACATTTATTATTTGTATGCACTAAAATTCATTCTGTTTGGTTCTCAAAGATTGATAACAATCATATTATCTTCATTTTAACTATATCTATATTTATTAATTATTTTAAAGCATTCACTAGCATTAACTAGTAGGTTCACGAAGGGTCATATTTGGACTTGAAATACCACTCAAAATAATTTTGTCATATAAGACTAAAATTTATTAGTAAAATGTTTAAATATGCACAGTTAATACATAACTGGCACAATTTGAATATGCAATTAGTGATGATATGAATATGACATTATAAATTAGGATTGCAAAACTGTCAATCAAAGCACATTTTAGGCCAAATTTCGGTCCTTTTTGCTCAAAATGACTAGGGTACATGCTCCGACTGAAGTATTTTTTTCATAAAATGTTCTGCTTACAACTTTTTATCAATGAGATATTTTTGTCAAGAGATTCTACCCATGTTTGCAAAAATTCCAAAATAACACATTTTTGTGAAAATCCAGATTTTCCTTCTAGTTTTGAGTCAAAATACTTAGCTTTAATGTGAAACCTATCACGAAATAAAGAGTTTACTCTTCAAACATGCACATTTTATTTAAAAAAAAACCCAAATGTTGAATTAAATGATTGAATTGATTTTTAGGGCCAAAATACAGCCTTTGTGACTTCATTTATAACCAGACAAACACAGAGAGAAGATAAAACCATTGGTTGATTTCTAATCCATGTTGCTTCAAGTTTATTAATTTTAAAATTTAAGTTATTTGTAAATTTTCTAGGTCGTTCCAAAAACAAGAAACGCAGACCAACTGAAGAGAGTTGTTGCCCAATATGTAATGAGAGATTATCTGGGACTGCAGAGGAACTGAATGGTCATGTAGAATTATGTCTTAAAAAGGTAATGTTTTATAAAACGCCTTAGACTGTGGAGGAATTAAAAGATCATATGAAATCATTTCTTAAAAAGGGTAAAAAGAGAATTTTCATTCACCTAATATCTAGAGTTTTTAAAAATTTATATTAGGATATCATCACAGAAATTTTGAATTTTTCTATGTCAAAATATATTTTGGGTTAGTACTTTACTTACAAAGAATTTAATATTATAACACGAGTTTATACTAGAATATTTATGACTTCTATAATACGTAACAAGCACCTGTTTAACCTCCTCAGCCAAATAAAATAATTCATTAAATATATGTATTTCCAGCAAAGAGGTGAGATAGAAGATGAACCAGTCGATGTAGAGGGCGACGATGAACAGTATGAGGAATATACCTGGGCTGGACATACTAGAATAAGGGCTACAACCATGCTGGAGGGAGGCTTCAAAAGTAAGTTATATCTATAGTCAGGGCCGAGAGTAAGTTGTATCCTCTGTCAGGACCATATTAATATTAGAAGGAGGCTTCATAAATATCAGGGGCACATCTATGCTTAAAAGAAGATTTGAAAGTAAATTGTACCTTTATCAGGGAATCATACTTCATAAGTAAAAATGTCCTCAATTGTTGGAAATGGAATTTTTATTAAGGTGTGGTTGGAAAAGGGTACGAGGGTAAGAGTACAGAGATTTAAATAGTTATTACTCATTTTAATAGTTTTAGATTTTGAGTATTCCCATCCATAGATCTTATTGGTCATTAAGTAAAATGTTATCTTTTTTTTGATGGTTGACTGGATTGCAAGCTAATATTGCCTTCGGTGTTAGGTCCTTGATTGTCAGTTTCACAAGTCAATTGTGTGTAGGTAATTAGCTATACCAGTTTGGCATATTTTTTTGCAATCTGTTGATGAAGCTAGTCAACATTTCTGACATATTTGTAATCTTTGTGTATTGACAGTAATTAAACAAGCTTTATTCATCAGATCATGTCATGGTAATACACATCACCTTTGTATAACAAATGAACATTTGATTTTATACCTCCTATCAACTTCTCTGATAGGCAAAATGGGGATTATGAATAAACTGTAAATGATTATTAGTAACGATGTGTCTATCATAAGTTCACTAGTCTCCATTAAAATAATATGCCTAGTTGTCAGTATTTAATGATGTTGGAGGGAAATGTTTGTAGCATGATAAACGAGGTAATAATTACATCAGTTTTACATAATAAAGACTTGGGCATAAATAAACTTTGATACATTTTACCTTAAAATTGATTAATTAAATAACAATGAAATTATACAGCAGCTAGAACTGGGGAATATTTCACCCAAAATGGTAAGACTTAGACTATTCTTAAGTCTTGTATAACATATGTAAGTTACTACCCTTTGTAACTTTAGTGAACAGTCACCTGTCTTGCATGGGACATCTCACAATCAATGGTTTGTTTTCATAAAAAATTATTTTGTGTGAAAATATTGAATTGAAGTGTTATATTTGTTTAGTGTTTACATTTACAAGGTCAAGGTTGAGGACAAACTGTTATAAGAGGAAATCAGTGATTTCAGACTTTGTCATGTTTTCATGGTCATAAGTTCAGACCAGCAGTGTGGTCAAGTTTACAGTGACTACATATATAAAATGTTTGAGAATTCTCGTCCTTGGATGAAGTTCTAGTGTAACTAAGCTCACACTACACCTGACCCAGATATATAATTTATATATTTTGTGTAATGTTTTTAGGGTCAGGATTTCAGACCAGCAGTAGTAAGAGGATGTCTGATGAAGATGTTGATCTTAATGTTGATGGTGACGACTCAGAACTGTATGGGAAACCACAGTATCCTTTATCAGAATTTTAAATATATAAAACAGATATTAATTTTTTTGTTCATTTTTCCTATACAATTCCTATTTTATTGTACATCACTCAATTAACTTAACTTCTGATTTTTCTTTGCAAATAGATCATGTCATATATTTGTGTCTAAAAATTGAAAATATTATGATTTAATGTTTTGTTGCCAGTTATTAATGGCTGGTTAATTGTCAAGGATGCTTAGGCCTGCAAACATAATTAATTTGCAGTTCATTTTTTATAAAAATAAAACTGAATTTAAAAATCGCGCACCAGCATGTTTTTTTGGTTAGATTTCTACTATTAATAGTACACTCATTTTCTGATATTTTATCCAATTTTCAGAAATTTCCACATTGGTAACTCAAGATATTGGCTAAAATGTCTCCCAAGGGTCCAGATTTGTTTCCTTTCCCCACCAACAACCTTACATTTGATCATTTTGCACTCACAACTTTTACATATGGCTGTTCAGTTACACTATTTACACATTTATTCAAACCTTCTTTAAATTTCAAACAAGAATAATGTAAAAATTACCAATAAATTGGAGAAATAAATGGTTTTCACAAGGGAACTATATTTGGGGATAATGAAAAGTGTATAATAATTGTGATCACAGGCCCACACCAATTGAAAAAAGTCAAGATCTTGAGGTCTCCTCAAGGTCTTCAAAAAATGTGGAATTGCATGCTTAAAGTTGGTGCAAACTCAACACCAAAATGTTGACAGCATCAGTAATAATAAACTCATAAAAAACATCACAATATACCAATATGGTTGTATTTTTCTTTAATATGACACAGATACAGTGAAGCTGATATTATTCCGTGTTCTTCTGAAGAACCCAATGAAGAGCGAGAAAGGGAAGCATTACGTGGGGCAGTATTAGGGTAAATATAACACTATATTTTACAGATTACCAATAGTGGGGTGCCCATTTTTGCCACATGAATTACAATATCAGTGATTTCTTAAAGGGAGTGTTATCATTTCATTGACAAAAAATTAAGTTGTCTACAGGACAAAAGCTGTTTACTCTCTATGGTCTGCCTTTCATCAGTGTGTATCCCTTGTACATATCTGGGGGGTGACCATATTTGCCACATGGAGTTAATTGCATAAATATGGCATTAATTTTCCTGTATTGAGACAAAACATTTTTCTGTAAACCTTGTTCCCTTTCCAATATTGTCATTCAATTTTATAAACTTGTGAAATGTTGTTATTTTTCAGTGTTTCCAAAAAAATGGAGCCATTTTTGTTTAAAAGAAATTATTAAAAAGTAAATAAAAGAAGAGATTAAAACTAGTTATTTTAAAAATAAAATTTTTTTGTAAAAGATAAATTTGGAAAACCACAATGTATAAGTGTATTATTTGACATACTTACTCCAAAATATTCACAACTGAAAGCAGATGGTCAGAAGAAGGGATAAGGGGTTTGAATACCCAGGTTAGCTCTAAAATAAACCCCCCAAAAATGAACATCTAAAGTTTAACATTGTGGCTTTAAGTAATGACCATGCTCATTCACCATAAATTCTGCCTTTGAAGAATGAAATATAAGAATAGATACAATTAAGGTAGTGAATGAATGTTTTAACAACACATTTAACAAAAATCACGAAAAATTCTAATGCAACAGTATTTGTTACATTGATTTCGATTAGATGACGTCAAAATTTTCATGGCATCAAATTTACATTTGTTTCTGCCAGGGAAACTGCACACACGCAAACGTTTATTCCTTGTTTTAAAAAATATTATGATAAAGCTTAATTTTATTCTTTTGCATTAGAATATGTTAACAGTATTTGTATTTGAAGAGTTGCCGGCTTCAATTTTGATTGGATAGTCGCAAATATCTGTTTACTGTCTCTGCTTACGCATCACCACTAAACTCAATTTGCAACCATCACATCGTCAATTGATGCCAGCAAATCTTCAAATACAATACTGTTAACTTCTAAATACATGCTCTGTTTTGCATCAATCATATTTCAAATATTTAATGAAGCAGAGATGTAAATTAGGTGGAATTTTTAAAAATATTTACGTGTATCATTATCTTTTTTCAGTGTTTCTGCAAATTCATCCCAGCAATCTACAGGTAGGTTATTTTTAGCTCACCTGGCCTAAAAGGCCATGTGAGCTTTTCTCATCACTTTGCGTCCGTCGTCCGTC
>JARWCS010000005.1:924935-938930 GCA_034783895.1 Geukensia demissa
AACTGACCGCCGCGATATGACTGAAATATTGTTGAAAGTGGCGTTAAACCCCAATCAAACAAACAAACAAACAAACATTTTTAATGGTTCAATAACTTTGAAAAAAAAAATTGAAAATCTGCAACAAGTTTTTACATTGTTCAAAGTCCATTTCTCAACAACTGTTAAAGCTAGAGACACAGAATTTGCTCTGTAGCTTTATCTTGGTAAGTACTTGCCAGTCTGCTATATGTAATCTGATCTAGAATTCATTTTCCTGGTTGAGTGACTTTGCAATTATTTTTATAATTTAGTTCATTTCTCAACAATTCTCTTACCTAGCCGCATTATATATTTAGGCTGTGGTTAGATTTTTGTGGGTACTTGTAGTATTTTTATGCCATTTGACCATGACCTCATTTTCATGGATGAGTGACTTTGCCACAAGTTTTGACATTCAAGTCTATTTCCCAACAACTGCTGTACCTTGACGCACCATATTTGGTCTGTAGTTGGATCTTAGAGAGTACTTGCCATGTCACCAGATCTTGACCTCATTTTCATGGTTAAGAAATTTTTTTACACTCATGACAAGTCCATTTCAACAGCTGTCATACCTTGACTCATTATATTATAGTGTTAAGTAAGATCTTGGTGGGTACTTGTCAGTCATTTATATGCCATCTGACCTTGACCTTAGAATGGCTGTCAATTTCTCAATAACTGTAGTAGCCAGGTCCACCATATTTGGTCCATTGTTGGATCATGGTGAGTACTTGCCAGTCTGCTATATGACATCTGACCTTGACCTTGATGGGTCAACTTTTTGTTTTGCCTCAGTCCACATTTGTTAGTCAGCTATTACAATTTGCAGGTGAGACATTTTTTCCTTCAAAATAACAGGTCTGAGAGTCTTCCAGGATATTAACCAAAGGTGGAAATGTCATTAAATATCTAAACTTCATATAATAGCAATTCTTCTTCTGATTTCATTTGCCATTGGTTACTACAATCTTTTTCCAAAAAATAACAGGTCTGAGAAACAGAAAATTTCTAAACTTGGAATTGTTGTAATTTTAAATCTAAGGACTCTTAATTATAATAATTGATCATCTGATGTTGTAATCGTATTGTTGTGAAGCATTTATTTCAAATTAACAGGAATAAGAGACTTCCAGGAAATTAACCAAAGTTTTAACTGTCATCCATGCAACTTTCTCAAAAGGTTCAGGTATCCAGGGTAGATTCTGAATTTTGAGAAAAAAACTTGGACATAACTTTATAGAAAATGTCCCTTTTCAAGGTTGAAACAACTTAGATCCTATTTGACATTGGTCATCTCAATTTTCCTCTGTATCATGCATTCAACATTCATGAAAAGTATCATTTAGATGTCAAATACTGTTTCTGAGAAAACAAAAACTTTGATATAACTCAGATATTCAATGTTTAAAGTAATTCTCTTGAATGACCTTCAGGTCAAGGTCATCAAAATTTGCATCGGAAACATGCATGTTATTTCATTGCAATCTCATAACAAGTTTCATGTTGATCTCACTTTCAAAGAAAAGCAGTTTTCTAAGTCTAAAACTTTTTCTCCTGGATGACCTTGACCTCAGCATCATCTATCTGTAACATAAACTTTACACCAATGCAATTCATAACAAGTTTCATTTAGGTATCTAGCATAGTTGCTAGAAAATCTAACTTTCAAAGAAAAAGCAGATTTTCTAAAATGATAATCCTGAAAGTCAAGGTCACCTAAATTTAGGTGCATATGAAGCGCAATGCCCTAATACACCATTCTGCTAAAATTTATGAAGTTTCCTTCAGAAACTTGAGAGTAGCTTAAACACAGACACAGACCCACACATGGACATCAAGAAAATTCCAATAGTCTATCAAACTAAAAAGTTACAACTGACAAGGAGATGTGGTATCACTTTTTTGGAGTGGGTTGCTTTTAGAGCTTGCAGTTGGGTGTGTCCAGCATTAAAAGCTTTACAGCAACCAGCGTATGTTTGTAATTTACACATTTGGATGGCTGTCTCATAAATAATCATACCAAATCTCTTTCTTCTATACTGTTACGAAAGCTATGATGGACATACACACTCCCATTACTATAAGCCTCTTCAAGTGGGGGTATTACCACTCATTAACTAAATTCACAATACACAAGTTTAACAATTTTATTTTGATCCTGAGATATACAGAGGTAATAAATGCATTGTGCAGTTTGCCATTATAGGATTGTATATTTGTGATACATAAACAACGATGATATAACAAAACTTAACCAGAAAACGAAGTAGGTAGCTGTATAATTCCTCCCTGAGTAAGTGTTAAATGCTGTGTTGAGAAGTAGCGCTAGAGAAACAGGGTTTATATAATTACTTTTTTAACAATTTTAAATTGCCCTTATTTGATATCAAAATAGAAACAGGTATTTTAATATTCACTTACATTTGATAGTTCATTTAATATCAATATATACAGATTATCGTAAATTTTTTCTTCCAAAAATGTCAAAACCACCTGCAGATCAATTTAAAAGATTTATAATTAAAAGATATGCAGCTCGATTAAAATAAATTGAATACTGTACTCTGAGAAAAAATTCTATGTATTCATGAAATTCAGCAATTTACAAGTTTAAAGTGTATATTTATGGTATTTTTATTGAAATCGGTCATGCAAAGGGTTAAATATATATATTGTATTTGATCATACATCAAAATCACATATTTCATTTTGTACAAAAGAATACTGTTTTGTGTGAGAAACTTTTCAACCTGAATTACCATATATCAATCTAACAAGGGAGACAATTTCATTTTTTACATGGCATAATTTTTCAATTTAAAACTTTATTAAAAATGTTACTGAATTTACCTAATTGGAAGAATTTTGATAATCTTTTTGGCATTGTTTTTAAGAAAGTTTTTAGAAATATTTATATTTTCAAATTCTAACACCAATTTTTTCCTAAACAATGCTTTTTATGAAATAATTCAAAACTATGGTAAAAAAGCTAGCAATTTCAAAATAAATCTAGTAATTTTTTTAAACAATATTTAAAACCATGGATTTTAGAAATAAAACAAAAGACTGTGTCATTTTAAAAACTAAAAATTCATCATAAAAATTTAACCTTTTGTGAAAATTGAATGAAATAAAGCTTGTTTATGAATTATACATTATATTATCATTTCAAAGCTAGTTTCACTTATTCCATCCTCGTCCGATTCAATGTTGCTCGGACAAGTCGTACTGATTGTTTCCTGTGGGAAAGCACTATCACCAGATTCACTACAATTATACCATGCAGCACTGCGGGGAGTTTCCAATACAGTCTCGTTTGACTCTTGTTCATTATTTTCCTCGATAATTTTTTCCTGAGACTGGTTTGTTTGAAGATGAGTTCGTTTACGATGTAATTTGAGATGTTTACACATTGTACACTGAGTTGAGTCTGATGCCACAGAAATGCGACATTTATTAAGTTTGGCAAGCACTGTTATAGGTAACTGGAAATCAACAGATGAGTGATCGGTACTGTATCCATCCGAGTACCAATCTTCTAAGTTCTGAGCACTAATTGGTCGAAATGACTGTAATTTCTGAACATTTTCGTTAATAAAATTGTCTTTATTTTCAGCCAACTTTTCCCAGCTGTCTGTAAGAAGCTGTGTATGACTGGTATTGTTACAAGATAAAGGATTTGCTGTGTCACTCAAATCAGAGTCACTTGACGACTGAACCATTTCTCGATTCCCAACAGACGAATCAGAATCAGAATCGGAAATTCCAGTCTTTGGTAGAAATCTCTTATGGCTGTATGTGCCAGCTGAGTGAAATGTGACAGATTTTTCACCATTGGAATGTTTTCTGTCTTCGGATGTAGAATCAGAACTGGATGAAGTCACTTCCCATTCGGACAACGAGTCTATTAAAGAATCCTGCATTAAATTTTTGTAATAATTTCCCTGATATAATGCTTTCTGATACTGACTTATCCAGCCAGCACTAAATGGTCTTTGAAAAAATTTACTGTGTTTATTACACAAGCTTAGTTTACAATTGATGCACGAATCTTGTACACAAATGTTGTCTTTTCCTTCCATGGCTAGTTTCTTGGCGGGAATATGGAAAAAGCGATAGTATATCATCATTGAGATGATACCAATGACAAATGTGACACAGGTGACAAACACAATAGTATGGACTTTCAAAGAATCAAATTCTTGGTTGCTTAGATACCACACTATTAATAGAACGGCATTTTCCAAAAACATTATGGTATAAAATGTTATATATCTCCATTGAGCTTTCTGACTGTTAAAATTGATGTAGCAAAATATATAGATGTAAGCAATAAGGGTACTGAGGAGGAATCTGTTAGTTCGATTTACTCCGACTAACTCGAAAAATCCAAACACTGAGGTAAAAATACACACCATCATTGTCAACCAATGTAGTAGAACTACCATAAAAATCCATGATTTGTATAAAGTTGCAAATACTATTAACGACAGAATTCTGGAAATCACTTCACCAAATCTCCACACAAGACGAAATATAGTTCCAGGCCATGTAAGAACAGTTCCCTCTGCAACATCTTCTTCATTTTGTCTTCTGTAACTTGCTACAGCCCATCCAATGGCTAGTAGCGTTGTGGTTGATGCACTGATAATAAGCCAATCAAGCGAGCTGTTTTTTATAATAAAAAATACCTGCATTCCAAAAATTGGCAGGCTAGCTGAAAATGTATAAAACAGCCTAAGAATGCATAAATCAGACAGGTCTCGCTTTTTCCATTTTATTTCATCCTCCGTTATAAGGCGAATATGGCGCCATACAAATCCAAGCTGAAACACGTGAAGCAGTGCTGTGCCCACAGCTTGACATGTTGTTAAATGTTCACCTCTTTTATGTAGCAGAAGTAAGGCAGACACCAACTGGACTGTAACCATTGGCAACAAGATCAGTCCTAACATTATTGTAAACCATGTTCTGTTTTCATTATAATTGTATAAATGGACCACAAACATGGTATTCAATACAACTTCACTTATATGAAGTATTAACGAAACGAAAATGTATATTCCAAAACACAAGGTCATGCAGGTTGAAGCCATTTTTTCAAATATTCAGACAAACAATTAATGACTCACATCTAGTCAACACTTAATCAATTAAATTTCTTAATCTTGTATTAATTATTCCTTGCATGGTTGAATACTCGGTTTATATTCTTATAAACTTTTTATCTGATTCCATCTTAATCTTTTTCCTTTGATCAGTGCAGTTCCAATGAATTCACAGATGAACATGAAAAGTTCACATTAAGTTATACATTCCATAAAAAAGCATCTATTGATGTTTACAATAAACTTGACAATTTATGGTTGTGTGGTCACACCATTGACTGGAGAGCGTGAGATTACTGATCCATAATAAACTTTGTCCCTACTGAAGCTCGACCTGTATGCAAATCTTTATATTCTATTCAATAGATTTCTCAAATGAAACGGATGTGGGTTTTTAAATTCAGCTCGCCTTTCTGATGTAGGAGAGATAAAATATCTCCGTATTTGTCCACCTTGTTTCTGTAACTTCTGTTCAGTTTTCTTCTTTGTTTTAGTGGGTAATCTTAACTTCAACTCGCTGACCTGGAATAGAGAAAAAACACAATTGTTAAAAAAACTGACTGAATTTACAAAGAGATGTAATCTTTTATGTTCCCACCCAGTGCTAAAGGTCACTACAAAAGTCTTGAAGCAAACTGAAATTGAAAAACTTATAATAGCAAATAACAATACTTATATTTTGTATCCTATGACTTACATACTAATGTAATATTTGATTGAATATTGTATTGTAATTGTCAAACAACAATGCATGATAATAAATGCACATATTGATTTTAAAATTAGTATGTTTCTCAGAAACACAGAAGTGCATTTTAAAAATAAATTTCACCATACAGCAGCAATCCATTATAAACTTTACTGTATGTATGCCTTGACATTCTAATTGACACTATGTGACACTAAAACGATGTAAAAATCTATCAAAATATTCATCCACTAAACCTTGTTATTTCTTTTTTTACTATATTTAGTAACCAAAATGCCATTATGGACACTTAACCTAGTTACTGAAACAATATTTTTCTTGCAATAAATGTCTCTTTTCTTTACAAGTTTGAAAAGCCACAAGTTCCAATACAATACCATATACAAAAAAGTTTCAATAGAATTTTGACACAAAAGATCAATATGCTTGCCGCACCATTTTTCCTTATGTGATAATAGTTTAAAAGAATGTAAATGGGATTTTTGTTTTCATTAGGAGAAACCACTCGTAACAACATTACAGTTTCTTTTTCTTTCCTTAACAAAGTATTTTATGCTGTATTTAGTTACAATATTCAGTGATCTATGCTTTAGTTACAATATTCAGAGACCTATGCTTTAGTTACAATATTCAGTGACCTATGCTTTAGTTACAATATTCAGTGACCTATGCTTTAGTTACAATATTCAGTGACCTATGCTGAATGTAAAATTTTCTGAAGAACTTACATAAATATTTATGTCCAAACAAATTTAAGCTTCATATCTCTTCACAATTCTTATGTGTCAAGGTTCCAAATTTGAATGTTCATCTATCTCAATTGTAGAAAATACATTATCAATGGCTAACAACGTATGATTATCTAATTATAAAGCAGCCAACAATACCAACATTATATTTGGTAGTTAAAAAAAATTTGTGAATCTAAATATATTTAAGGTAGCAAGACAGGGGAAATAACTCTAAAAACTGTCAAATTCATGTTCCTGAACAAACATAATTAATTTCCAGTATAAGGTTATGAAGCCGTGTTAGATATGGTTTTACAACCATGTTTGTCAGATTTATTTGAACAATCTGATGATTCTTTCATAGACTTGAATTTATTTCAAGTGACAATATTTCAAATTGTTTCTGTACCTGAATTAACCAATCTGCAACCCAATAATGAAATTTTGAACATAACGACATCTTTTGATGAAGTTTATATAGTGCTTACTGTGTGTGGTGCATTTAATCAACTTTTCAATAATACACTCAAACTTGGTCCTTAAGCCTGTTCTATTTTACACCTAATTTATATTTTAATAAATAAAATTTAATAATGAAATTCCCAAATTTAAAATATCAATCAAAATTAAATGTAGTATTGCAACAGAAAACCAACAAAGTATTTGTATGCGCATAATACATCTGAAAGAATGCATAAAAATTTCTACCATATTTACAACTTAAATGAACTTGTTAATCATAATAATCATTCTTTACACCTATTTTTACCTGGTGATGTCAGGTACAAAATTAATGAGATATTTGTACACAGGTACGGAATAATAAAATACAAACATTTTATTCAGAAATTCCTTTGTGTCAGATTAATCTTCAATGTGAATGGAACCAAGGTTAATTTGTCTTAATATTAATACTTCTTATTTGATTAAAACACCTTGGAAAACGATGACACTAAAAACCAAAAAATACATTATGCATCCATTTTTGTTGTTAAGCATAATTATTGTTAAAGACTTTTGAATGATAATTTCAGATTACAAACATCACATAAAATACACAAATATTTACAAGGTAAATTTACATTATTAGAATAGCAAAAGCATTGAAAATTATTCTTTTAAGAGCTTACCCATTGTAGTACCTGAATTTGCCCCTCCCTCTTTTTCATTGGCTCCATTGTATGGTTTTTTTTGTCACCTTTTGTATTTTAGTCATGGCCTTCTTTGCACTTTGGTTTCCCTGATGTTTTACATACATAAAAGCAACAGAAGCAAATATAAGTTTTAGAAGAGCTGTTGCAGAAATGATGGCAGGGGGAGGGGAAAGCCTGTTAAAATTTCATGGGTTGTGATTTCCAACAGATTTACTTAACAATTATAGAATAAAACCAGTTAAAATTTTGTGCATGGTGGGGCTAGATAAAATACATTCTCCAGCCTCCTATAAAATTAATTCTGTAACAGTCCTAATGCTCCTAACAAAAGTTTTTAAAAAATGTAATGAAAAAAAAAGTAAATTAATCTCAAAATAAGATAATATTAATAAAAGAGATTTCAAAACCTCACCGAAATATGTCTGATAAATATACATTTTCAACTATCACATGGATACCACTATTGAATGCAATTTTTTTTAATTGTTTTAGCTTAAAACTTACTATTTTTGATCATAGCTAAAAACAAACAAAATTTTGAATATAATTTTAAAAATGTGGTGATTTCCATAAAACTGCACTTTAGTTATGGATAATACCACAAAGTTTTTTTTCAGTGTCATATCTATTTGTACCCCATTAAAACTTTTCATTGACAAGTAAAAGAAAAATGTGAAAAAATCCAAATGAAACCAGAGAAATAATTTTCCTAGAGATTTCTCTTCTTTTGTCAAGAAAAACTCCATTATGTTCGTCATCCTATTTCAAATCTACTTCATTTTTTTCATGACAAAAATATAGAAATGGTCAGATGTCACACAGTTCACTGATGTCAGAACCACAAAACAATTATTTCAAATTTACTCAAATAACAATCTTACCTGTTCATAACAATAAAATATGCTGTCTCACTCCTACTTCATCATTACAATAATAATGAATAATTCTCTCCTTCACTTTATAAGTATGTTTTGTCAGTCTTAAAGGGCCAACTAACCTGTTGATATTAGCGGGAAACCTTTTGAACTTATCCAGATTTAAAACCTCAGCCAAAATAAAGGTAGATTTTTACCTGTACAATTCTTCATGTGTTAAAATAAATGATTAAATCCATATTAAACTGTAACCTCTAGTAATCTTTTCAGTACAATAACCAATAACAAAAGAAAAATATCTTATTAAAAACTAAAATTTGTTACTTTTACAATTCATAATTCAACCCTTGATTTATTAATAATGTTAACTTAAAAACAAAATATGTACTATGGCCCTTGGCTTGTGATAAATCATATCAACTAATTTTTTATTGACAAATTATCAACAATCAATATTAAATTTGACATATCACCCGTTAAATCTAAGACATATGTCTTACATTTTAATTAATTATTAACTTGAGTGACATAAAAAATGAAAAAGTTTTTCACACTCACACACACATCCAAATTTTTGAACTCCACAATATCGTTATTCCTGATTCCATAAATGGTGTGTACTTCACATTAAGAGAGACATTTTTGTAGAACATGATCTAAAAAAATGTTTCTATAATTTCAAACTTCAAATTAATTTATACATTTTCAAATGTTTCCTTGGGTCTTCAAGCAAGCAAAGTTTAATTGTATGTACTTAATTTGAACGGAATGTTAATTATGGGTTAGTGTGAGCCAATTCTGGCTGTATGCACTTAAAACATGCTGTAAATTATGGATTCATGTGAGCCAATTGCCCAATTCTTTGAACATGCTGTAAATTATGGGTTCATGTGAGTGAATTCTGGCTGTATGCACTTTGAACATGCTGTAAATTATGGGTTAATGTGAGCCATTTCTGACTGTATGCACTTTGAACATGCTGTAAATTATGGGTTAGTGTGAGCAAATTTAGAGTGTATGCACTTTGAACATATTAAATTTGGCTGTATTTTGAACATGCTGTAAATTATGGGTTCGTGTGAGTGAATTTTGGCTGTATGCACTTTGAACATGCTGTAAATTATGGGTTAGTGTGAGCCAATTCCCGGCTGTATGCACTTTGAACATGCTGTAAATTATGGGTTCATGTGAGCGAATTTAGAGTGTATGCACTTTGAACATATTAAATTTGGCTGTATTTTGAACATGCTGTAAATTATGGGTTCATGTGAGCCAATTCTGGCTGTATGCACTTTGAACATGCTGTAAATTATGGGTTCATGTGAGCGAATTTAAAGTGTATGCACTTTGAACATATTTAAATTTGGCTGTATTTTGAACATGCTGTAAATTATGAGTTCATGTGAGTGAATTTTGGCTGTATGCACTTTGAACATGCTGTAAATTATGGGTTCATGTAAGCGAATTTAGAATGTATGCACTTTGAAAATATTAAATTTGGCTGTATTTTGAACTTGCTGTAAATTATGGGTTCATGTGAGCATGTAAATTCAACTAAATAATTGCAGTTTATACTACTTTGTATAGGATAAAACTCTTCAATCTTTTAGAAAATAACCAAGTTTTCTTCAAAATAACCATTCTGGACAATATGTCAAAATTACTTTCAAAAATGCAGCTTAATACAACAAAATTCATACCTACAAAGCTTGCAGATTTGATCGAAATAAATATTTTTACAGATCTCTTAAAAAGATAACAAGAAAAAATTCACATCAATAAAAGTAAATTATACTAAACATCAACAATTAAACTCTTATAGATATATAAATAATTAGGTAATATATATCAGGAATTATAGTGTACTAAGATGTTATCTGACTATAACTTACTTGGTATTTCTACTTCTATTTTCAGACTTTATACAAATACCAAACAATTGACTGACACTAAGATCGACAAAAATTTGTAATTACAGGTAAAATAATCTTATTTGTCTACAAATATTTTCACCTGTGCTTTGACAATAGTTATGTAGAGGTTACAGAACAATGAACTAAATATCCATACTGTCCTTATCTGATCTTAACAACACCTTGCATCCTTTGTTCAAATTACCAATATTTTTCCAGCTTTGCAATAAAAAATTTGATGATCCTATAATTACACCAAGTTAAGAGTTTGAAATCCACTTATGGATCTATTCTAACAAAGAATTACAAAATTATTTATGTTTATCTAATGTTGCATCTAGAGGGGAAATTTCAAATATAAATATCATCAGTGGTGCGTTTCTCACGCTACTGACACAATGTATGTATGTTATTATAAGAAGGTTTTTCTAATATAACAATACGTTTGAAAACACTTCATCACACCCTTTGTCAACACTCAGGATAATGACTACCAATTTGGACCAGAAAAATTCAACAAAGAATGTCTTCTTGGCTTCGTTTTCTTTGAAAATCTGATAAAATGTGCAAACAACTTGCAAAATTTCTATAATCTGTGAACATAATGGTTAAAAAAAGATAAATTATAATTTACATAAGTTTACTTTTTATTTTGCAAAGTAGTCTTTTGACATAGTATGTGACATCTATTGAATGTTGAATTTCATTTTTTCTTGGGCATCTTCATAAAAAAGAGTTCAAAGATAAAACTATACCAGAGTGGCTGAGTGATACATAGACAAATTTGTCTCTTTTAAAAATGGATAAGCAATTACTCCAGTTACGAGATTTGAAAATATGAAAAAAATCCCTCCATAGTTTGGTAAAACTATCAGTAAGTTAATGTGTACATTTTCATATTTTATTTCTAATGGCTTTAAATACAAGCAAGATGTTGTTTACAGTAATCAGGAGAGTCCAAGCTCTAAATTAAATAAATCATGTCTAAATTGAATGAAATTTTCCCAAATTTACATATTTCGGTAAAACCAAACTCTGGTTGATGATTAAATTCCGACACAAGATATACTCAACCTAAATATCAAGATTCTGAGTTAAAGATAACTGATCCTAGCTACCAAGAGGAAGATTAACATAGAAAGATAGGATAAACAGAAATAAACGTAGTTGGTGACCTGTATTGTTATCGACAGGGACAGTTGAGGAATTTATCAAAGTTAGTTCATATTTGAAACTTAAATAGACATCCCTAATTCTAATTCAAACTTCAATGTTTGTGACAGACATCACTAATTCTTATTCAAATACAAATATTTGTGACAGAAGATATTGCCATTGATATCATCATCTAAATACATCTTATCTAAATCGTGATATTGACACCTACTGTACTTATCCCATAGCAGAGGTTAAAACATCTTCTTTATCGTAACATGGCAATGATTACAAACATTTTCCTTATCATAACATACAATGATAGACAGAGAATTGCTCAATAAACTCTTCTAAAAACCCTAGATTTTTTCCCTTTCGCTCTAATTTTTTCATCCTCTCAAAATATTTGTTTTGATATTTGCCATTTTTGTGAATTTCTTTGAAATTTACAGTATTTTTCACTAAAAAAATTGAAAAACAACAAATACCACCATTCCCTTATTTTCCCCCAAAATGATCAGAATGTAAGTTTTTTGTTAATTTTGACCTAAACTGAACATCTCACTGTCTTCAAATATAAATTTACCACAATGTAACACAAATTTGTCCAGATTAATGAAAATGAAATAATTGCAATGTGAATTTTCTTACCTCAAACCTGTATCATGTCCATGTTCCTCAAGGAGTCGAAATAACATATTTACTTATGTCATCAGTAGACAGTTAAGATGTGATGTGTCATTATAAGTTAATTAACAAGTACCTTACTAATTAATAATATTTCAAGTACATGTAATTAAAAATCTAATGAGTGAAAATTACATAAAGTTATCACTTTAGAACATGACAAGCGACAACTCACCTGCCAGACAGGTAAAAGAATGTTGTACAATTTAATTTGAAAGTTGTTAGTTATTTTATGTCAAAATATTTTCCAAATGACAATTTTTCATGGTCACACTAATAAAACCAATAAATCCTTAATTACACAGAAAAAAAAATCAATCATGTCTCAAATATATATTATTATTCTTATCAAATAAAACAACAAAATCCCCTAATATGTAAATATACTGTTCACCTTTAATTAGGAGTTCCATAGTAAAAAGATTTTAGTACAAAATATTGATTTGAGACTTTTAAAATTGTTATATAAATGTGAAATTATGTCACAGTAATTCATGTGACATCCAAAAGAAAAGATTCCAAGATTTTCATGTAAAAATTGTATAAGAATGGTATCTTTCAATTATTCTATTATATTCATTGTATTGTGATAAATTTTTATTTATAGAGCAGGTTTTACAATCAGAGAATTTCTGGCACTGGCTACCATTTATTATATGAATAAGAGTATAATAAAAAAGAAATTTAAATACAAAATAACCTTTATAACTGAGAAACACTCTCTCAATTATACTTAATCAGTTTAAGTCTCTCTACTTTATATTAAAATTTTAATATCAAAGAAAAATCAATACATTAAAAAGTTGGTAGATTTTCCACATACCTGTTTTAATATAGGCTAAAACTCCATAAGAAAACCTTTTAAACTTGTATGATTTGACAGAACAAAAGTATTATAATAACAATTATTTTTTACTGATGTAAATTTAATCCTTCGATTTGGATTAATTTACCGATTATCAGTCAACATTTGTATCCAATGAAATCATGTGGAAAAAAATAGTTGCTTCATTTTTAAGCTGTCTATTTTAGTGATAACATTGTTTGTATTAAAGATAATACCCAGATGATACCTAGTAATTTCTAAAGTTTTTATAGTTTAAAATAAAATGAGAACCCTCAGGCTGTTTTTCTATGTAACAAGACCAATTATTATTCCCTCGACCATCAAAAACGTAGGGAAATTTAAAATTTCAATACATTAACAGAAATTACCGATCTAGAGAAGTCAACCAATAGGATACTATTATATTGTCACAGACAATGAAAAATGATGGGAAACTTTCCTTATATATCAGATTTAATCAAGAAAATTCAGATTTTAATTTAAAATCTCACCAAATTCTTAAGAGGAAATCAGGATAAGAACCTTAATTTTCTCATAAATAAACAAATTTCAAGTCAGATAAAGTTCAAGAAACAATCAATATGTAGATATGTAACTGAATTCCAATACTTTAACTTAAATACTGTTTGCTAACACTAACAGTTCTATATACAGTTGATTGTTGATGAGACCTGGCCATCAGTTTACCAGGAAGTCTTAATCTGACTTTTGATGAGACCCACCAGTTTGCCATATCTTAACACTGGGAAGTCTTAATATGGATGTTGATGAGACCCACCAGTTTACCATATC
>JARWCS010000005.1:948543-963557 GCA_034783895.1 Geukensia demissa
CCTCGAAATTTTAAGGTTTAACTATCTCGACTGTAGAAATATGATAATCAACAGCTTACAATGTAAGATTCTATATGATCATCCTTGTAGTATTAAAAAGAACCAATTCTTTGGACACATATTTATTTTTCCACCTGAATACTGTTCCTGTGATTGAAGTTGGATTAAAAAAAATATTTGATAAAACTTTGGTAATTTAAAAAAAACCATATAAGTAATAGGGGGACCTGTTATATACATGCTGTGTCCCTCTCTTACTTGTAGTTAATTAATCTGGTTGTCAGGAAAAATGGTTATTCTTCCTTGTAATTATCAATAAACAAAGTTTGTCAGTGTCAGAGTCTGTCTTGTAAACAAACCATTATGTCTTGTCAGTTCTCTGTACAGCCCTGTTATGTTGATAGTGGACTGTGTTAAAAGGGTGTAATATCCCTTTTAAAGTCTCCTTTGAGTGAACTTTGAACTGCATTTAATTGGGTAAGACTTGAAATTTTTTGTATTGATAACATTGCATGTATATGTTTTTCATTACGTAAATTAATCAAACACTTAATTGAAAATAATTAGTTATTTAATCGGGGCAAATTAAAGATGATTTTAATTTTTGGAGCCAAATTATGATTTCGTTTGATTAAAATGAGTTATATCCCCTTATTTGAAGGCCAGACAGGTGCCTTTGAAACATAAGAATATTAGTGTTTGATATAAGATAAATTATTGTTTATGATGGAAGTAATAAACTGTAGATTAAGATTACCTTGGTGACCTTAAGGAGTTAATATTTCTGACAGTCTGTTACACCTATTGATGTGTTTTGTAAATATTTTGGCAGTGAGTTACAGAAATGATAAGGCAGTTTTTGCTCTTTCTAGTAGATTTTCCAGTAGACCATGTCGTGTACACTGCCAGACATGGCTTTCTGTGGTAAATGGTTTTATATTGTTTTAGTGATCATGTCTAAGTGTTCATAAATGTTGTAAAGTGCATGTTTATCAATTATGAATAGTTACAACATTTATAAATTTAGAAAATGTCTAGAAATTGCTGATAAAGGTCTTTTTTGTTTCCGGTAAGCCTGAATCCCATGTGAATAAAAACACAATTTCAGGACACATTTTTGTTAGTTATGCAGAATTTGTCTACAAAAATTTGAAGAGAATGAATAGAGTACACCAAACAGATTAATTTGTATGTCTGACAAACTCTATTATTGAATAGAACCTTTTAGCCCTTCTTTGAAATTGTTATGGAAAAAGAATGTTAATTAGATTGTGTCCCAAGAGTTTTATGTATTATGAAATAAAGATGAGTTTATTTTGATATTGTACATGTTTTCATACTAAACTCATTAATGTTATATGTTCTGAAACATATCTCATACTTAGGCATGTTATTGTCTTCTGACTGAAATTAATCATCTACCAAAATAAAATGGTTATTTATGTGAAGAAGAATTTTGATGCATTCTTTTATCTGGTGATATTGGAATTGAACTGAGATGATTTGTCTTTAAAGTGCAGAAAGTTGATGCCATGTATTACACATTAAACAAATATGATATAATTATATAAGTGGAATTAAGTAAGATTTAGTTTAATGTTGGTGTCACTATAGATAATATCAAGCACATCTGTATATACAAACAGTGTATATTTACGGATTAAAGAATTATCATTTATTGGGACTTTGATAAAGGTAGATTTACATAGCACCTAACCATAATCCACCCATCATACTATTCTTGGACCACACAAGAAAATTCAAACAAATTTTACAAGCTTAATCCTACAAATCCTCTGGACTGCAAGGCAAATGCCTACAATGTTGTTATTGGATATTTAATGGTAAGTCTTTTTTATTACTGGATGATATGAAAATTTTGTATTCTCCAAATTCAGGTTTCTTATTGGACTGCATAAAGTCCTTTTTTGTCATTTATAAATTATGATTTGTATTGCTGTAAAAGTCTGAGAATCTAAGCCAGGCTACAAATCTGGTGGGAATTGGTTTTCTGCAATTTGTCAATTAATCTTGTCATAGCTAATTATTATATAATTTTGATAAGAATTCCTAACATAATACCATACAAACTGCATCATTTGATGACAACCATCTGGGTCTTTACAAATCGAAATATCTCATGGAATTCTGTCTTGCAAATTTTATGATGGAAGCCATTTGTCTGAGGTTGCGTCTTTTTTTATAATCCCATTTAACCGCCATGATTCCAGCACATGTTTTTATCTTATTTTGAGCCCTTTACCCTGTCGTATGGGTGAATCAGTATTTGCTCAATAGTTCAAGCCCATTTTCAGCTGATGTGTCTAGACCATGAGCTCAGCCTATGGTCTTTAGTATACCAGAAAACATGGTATCTACATATCATTATGGGACTTTTTGTGGAAGTAGTTAATAAAAAGACTTAAGGCTTAGAGCTTTTTTATGTAGAGATGGCTGACATGATTTTCCAATTTTCTTGGGACATGCAAGGTTTAGCTGAACAGCCAGAAATAGACTTTTTAAAAATCTCCCTTTTTAATGACAATTTATATAGTACTTCCTTTATCAGATAGGCTTTAATAAGTCATGTCAAAGAGTAAAAAAAATCAATGAAAATGACATAATATCTACACTGTAGAATCTGTACTTTTCAAGAAAAAACTTTTTTGAAAATTATAGTAGTTTTAAAATACTTTACATTGAAACAAAACAAAAATATATATGATTAATGGGTTAGCAGGAAAACAAAAATATATATGATTAATGGGTCAGCAGGAAAACAGATGTCTTCTGATGTTTCATTGGTTCTGTATTATAATTTAGGTACAGTCTATCAAAATTCTTCATGTGGGAAATTTGAAAATAATTTCTCAAATGACTATTTGTTGTTTGTTTTATGAAGAAATGAAAAGAAAACTTCTGGACAGTGGGCCACAAAATTCAGTGCTTTGACATAGATAAAACCAAAGGAGTTCCAAAGTATAATGTCTATAGGTGAATGGGAGATAAAAACATCTTCAATACAAGTTTGTTTGGTGTTTGAGGCTACCTCCATTTCAGTCATATTGTACCAGTCAGTTCTGTTGTTTGAAGCAGCTGGATAACCAGGAGAATACCACTGACCTTGACAAGATAACTGACAAAACTTTAACACATAGTGCAACCTATGTATTATACAAAGAGACCCTTTAATTAGTAGGATTCAGTGATCTTTAAAGTAACATCTAAGTTAATTACCTAGACCACTGCAATCAAGTTAAGATGAGAGGCTGCATGAATGTATAGTTCTGTGACACTTGATGATCATTTGTTCAGAATTGTTTCAAGATGGCTGCCATAGTTAGCCTTAAACTTTACTTTAAGAACACTTTGGAAGTTAAACAGAAAGTCTTCTCCCTCGAATTAATTTTACCAAATTGCAGCCAAACTATGGGAATGGCTCTTGGCTGATTCCATTTAAATATGGCCACCATCCAAAATAGTTGCTGAGTGTAAACTAAGTGTAACATTATCTTAAATGATAACAAGCAATATAATACAAACCCCTCTGGATTTAAAAAAAACTATTGACAGTAGAACTTCTACAAAAAAGCAATTCTGGTAAAATACAGTTATGGACTGGGTCAGAAAACAACAACTGTTTTGTTTGTCTGAGGACTGAACTGTTGTCCATGGATCCAGTCAATATTTTATATACAAATTTGCCGATCAGAACAGATCACATGATGTGAACAGCCAATTGAAATTCAGTCATGCCCATACAGTCAGCTGGGTACAAGGACAACAGTTGGTTTATTAGACCGGACTGCTGGACAGTTCATTCCTCTGGTCAAACAAACCAGCTGTTGTCCAAGGATCCAGTCTATAACTGTTTTGTTAAACCTTTTGCGATCAGAACTGATCATATGAGGTGATCTGCCAATAGAAATTAAGTTAGCCTAGGCAGTCAACAAACAAAACTGTTGACCAGGGCAACAGTACTAGAACTTTTGCCTGCTGCTATAGAAAATTATAACTCTGGCAAAACAGTTAAAATATTGATGTTTTTGCAATAACTATTCATAGGAAGATTTTATAAAGGTATTACAAATTTAGCTATTTTAACTATTTATTGTCAGCCTTTGTAAACAGATATTCATACAGTGTTTCCTGTATATCTTTTTTGAAATCAAAATATTTTTTTCTTACTATTCAGTATGTTTAAGATGTTGTCTGGCTTTCTGTTTGAGAATCTAATTTCTCACAGAGTAACATAATTACATTTTTGAACAAAGCTTATGTTATAAATTTACATTAAAATACTGGCCCAGTTCAAGTGGGTTGATAATTTGTTATATTAACCTTTCTTCAACATTAATAAAATATAAGATTAAAACATCTGTTTCCATTAGCTCTCCTAGATAAAACATAATGGCCGACAGCTGCTTCATCAAACAATACCAAAATAGAGTCAACTTTGCTGTGTCCCTGACACAGTATATAAAGTGACTAAATAGTGACTTGGGTCCTGTATATTAACCAGTCATAAATATCATTATGGCTAAGCCTTCCATGGCCCTTTTTATAAAAAAAAATTCTATGAACACTTCTTGTAAAATCACAGGTTCCCTAAAAATTGTGGAATCTTCAGCACAATTTAAATTTTTATGTGTGTTTAAAAAAAAAACCAGCACTCACTCCATTAACCTTTTCACCAATAGATTCCTGGGCAAATTAACACTGGGATGATGAATACATGTATCTGGCCATGGCAATACAAATTTGTACCTTAATTTTAATTTTATTTAACAAACAATGGACATCTTGGTAAGTTACATGTAAAAATGTTAAAATAAAATCCTTAATTTTGGTATATTTCAGTGGTTTAACCATCATTATTTTTCTTTCAAACTGGAAATAATCAAAGACCAATAACTCATTTTTGGGGTGAAATACATAATGAGTATGATGATTGCTAATAAACCGTGAATCATGGGAGGTAATGTGAAGCCTGGTAAACTGGGAGCTGTCCGTGAAAGGGTCAATTATAATACTGCATTTTCTCCAGCTAATTTGGAGATTGTGCACCAGTTATTGCCATTACAAGACAATTCAAATTCAAAATTTTGCTCGCCTGAATAATTAATGTTAACTTGGAGTTGCCTAATGGCAAGGTTTCTTGCTTAGTTTGGACAGGTTTAGTGTATATGGATTGTTTGTAGTAATAAACTATAAGACAAAATTTATGTGTACTTGAAGGCATTGTTTTAAATTTATGTCAAATGTCAAACCTCGCAGGTGGGCAATGACAAATATACTTCTTAATGTATAAGGGTATAAAGTGAATTAATTTTCACAGACATAATATCTATGTCATTATGACTTATTGAAAGTAATCTGAAATATTTATTATATATAATCTAGTTTGAATGCAGCATTCTGTTTGATGTGGGTGTTTAATTACCGTGGAACATTTGTTTACCTGGCCTAACAACCTGTTCTGCTCAGGTATGACATTTTTAATTACTAATCATTATCCTACAGATGACAATTAATGTTTTACTTGTGCTAGAGACTATGAATTTTTAATAAGAATCTTGAGAGAAAGGAAGATAGATAGTTCCTTATTTGTCACTGTGGGTAACAATAGAGCCAGTATCATTGATTCCACTGTCTTCTTTGATTTTCTCTACCATATTCTGAAGTTTTGGTGTTGAAATATTATTTTTCTGTCTGTGTTCATTTGGGACTTCAAGGTTAGGAAAGAGTGCAGAAATGAATCCCATTGATTCTATTGATGGATCATACAGTTTACATGACTGATTTTTGTGTCCATTGTAGTTATGCAATAACATGCATCACTAAAAATAACTTAAAACTTATGTAATAGAGAAGTGATCTCTTTGATTTAGGATATTATTTTATAATACTCTGATATTTAAGATAACTAAAAAATTCTGTGGTCTTTCATCAAGCTTTATTCCTAGGTTTTGATTTCACCTGGAAATCTTACGTTTTGGACATTCATTCAACATTTTGAAGTACTTTGCCTGCCAACTTTTCAAAATCTCCATGGGGGTTTTTTATGTGAGCTAATTTTTTTCAAGAATAAAAATGTGTTGCATCGTTTTTTGTGTGTGCCAGCCTTGAAACTTGTTTTGTTATTTTCCTTGTTACTGCTGTATTCTTATGTTTCAATGTTCAGTTAAGGTATTTAGGTATTATAAGAAGTGATAGATCTATGATTCAAAAATTTCAGTACAAAGCAAAGAAAATGCATTTAGTGAAACATCCAGTCATCCATGATACAGGGCCAAAACAAATGACAAGATAAAATACAACATCCAGTAACCCAAGATACAGGACCAAAACAAATAACATGATGAAATACAACATACAGTCATCCATGATACAGGGCCAAAACAAATGACAAGATGAAATACAACATCCAGTAACCCAAGATACAGGACCAAAACAAATAACATGATGAAATACAACATCCAGTCACCCAAGATAAAGGGCCAAAACAAATGACAAGGTGAAATACATCATCCAGTTACCCAAGATACAGGGCCAAAACAAATAACAAGATGAAATACATCATCCAGTTACCCAAGATACAGGGCCAAAACAAATAACATGATGAAATACAACATGCAGTCACCCAAGATACAAGGACAAAACAAATGACAAGATGAAATACAACATCCAAAAGAAATGAAAAGATTTCCAGCTTG
Source organism: Geukensia demissa (assembly GCA_034783895.1). Classification (NCBI taxonomy): domain Eukaryota; kingdom Metazoa; phylum Mollusca; class Bivalvia; order Mytilida; family Mytilidae; genus Geukensia; species Geukensia demissa. The sequence continues at coordinate 955,260 of JARWCS010000005.1, forward strand.
GCTAGCCCTGTCCAGACAATCTATTTACTGGAGGGTTTAAGCTTTTGTTTCCAGTCTGTCAATAGGGTTTGGGTTCTGCTGCAAGAGAAGAAACATCTATTCTTGAAGCTTTTCTACAAAACCTGGCTCGCCCTGTCTAGACAATTTTTTATACTGGTAGTAACCAGCAGGAAGCATAGTAAAGTGCTAAGTCATTATTCTATTAATGAGTGACAACGGACTGATATCATACCAGTGAATTCTCTATCATTTACTAATTTTCCCTTTTACTGATAACACTAAAATACAACATTTTTACACCATAAAGCAGTTAGAGATATATGGTAGCCTTGCTAATTATCTGACAAACAAATAATCTAATGGTGATGGAAGCGTTTTGTTTGACAACTTGGGATTTGTAATCGGTGGTAATTTTATCCTTTTATGGTTATACAGTTATAGTTATTGTGTAATCTATCGCTGTTATGATGGATAATAAAACTAATATTATTGAAAATGTTAACAAATCAAGCTTTTGAAAATTCACAAGTGGAGACTGGTGGAAACAAAGTGGGAAATATCATAATACTTGTTCTAAACTGATGGGCTTTTGTGTTAGGGATAAGATAAATGATACAGGGTTGGTCAAAAAATTGTTTCATTAAATGAAGATTGATCGGGTATATTCAGATTAAGGTAATTCCTTCCTGTTTAAATATAGATAATTGTTTTGTTTTTTTGGGGGATGACAAGGAGGTTGAATGTTAAAATGCAGACCCTTTAATCTCCATAGTTGATATTATAGGATGAGGTTTCGGTTGTTTTTCCATCCTTTGAATAAAAAAATATCGTCCACTTAAAGGTTGAGCAGTCAGGGTTACTTTGAAATTGAAATTAAATTTTTATAAGACTCTTTGAGTTAGACAAATGTCAAAATTACAAAATATAATATTAAGTTTGATGTTATATTTCTGATCAATAAATATAAACCATCTGCAGGGAAGATTTATAATCACTAGATGTGATATATTTTTTAACTAATTGATTATTTAAAAGATACAGTAAGGTGTTTACACAAGATAAAGACCATCTGGGCTCAGCTTCATTAGTTTTCAAATCACTTTAGGGGAAATATTATAATAATCTATAATTGTTTGACTACAGCTGATAGTGTTTATATTACCTAAGGGAGTCAGCTCACTGGGACTATTGAACTATTGTAATGTGAGAATACTTGAGAGAGACAAAACTTTGTCTAAAAGGGGAAGGAGTGGATTTAGATTGGCTTGTTATTGAAGTCACACAAACACTTGACTTTGTCTTTAATTAGACAGAATTCTGTGTAAAATGATATGGATTTCAGTCAACATGTAATAGGTTAGTTATCATGTTATTTTATATATTTTTCATCAAACGATTGTATTTAATTAAAGGTGCATATTTTTCCTTTTCTTTGATAAATTTCTGAAAAAATAGTTTTATCTCATTTTGGACGTTGAGATACTTTTAAAAAAATGTTTCGACCTATTCAGAGTTTTTAGGTAGGTGATGGCGTTTGAGGTGTAGGTTACATGTATAGATGACTGTAAGATCTCCTACCACTGTATTGAACAACAATGTTACCTGTTAAAAGTCAGTGTTTTGCTGCAGGTACCGTAGCTTTATCCACCAATATATTGAAATGCCAAGATCTGACTAAAATATTGTAATGCCCAAATCAAACAATGAAACAAAATAAAATGTGATGGGATTATTTCCCTTGATAATTATATAGCCAGCCTTAATCGGCTGAGCTGGGTAGTTAGCTCTTGGGCTAGAGCACTGACTATCATGCAGCCAACGGGGGTTCCATTCCCAGTGGTGGAAGTTACAATTTTGTGATGTCAATAACTCTCTCCTGTTATGATCTTGTTTGATATTTAGTCATTAGTCTTTTTGAAGGCCAATTCCTGGAGAGCCATGTTTCCTTTTAAAAATTAAAATTCATAATTCCAAAAAGTATGATGAATAGTTTCCATAGAAATCATTGCTTAAATGTGCCTCAATTTCTGTCGTAGACAAATAGAAAAAGCTTTCATTTTTTAGTTTTTGTGACAGATGTGGAACATTAATATCTTAACTACTTGTGACAGCCATAGAAAGTATTGTTTTATCATAAAGTATAGGTAAAAGCTCATTCTTATGTCAACCTGACGTACTAACCACAAAGGCAAAATATCTTACAAAATCCTAATTTCTAACCAAACGTGGACTTTCAGAAATAGGTTTTCGAAAAGGGCTATATAACAGTGGTACTACACTAACAGTTCTTTGTATAAATAATGCTTTATCCGAATTTTGGACCCACCAAGGGGCAACATGAAATAGCAATAGAAAAACAAAACAAATACACAATTAACATGAAGATAAAATACAAGTCTAAGAAGGAGAGATATGTATATGTGCATATTCTCAGAGGAGGTCAATTAATTATTTTACTAACTGTGATAGACAGGCTCAGAAGGTCAAGGATAAAGGTCAGTTAGAAATTAAACTTTATTGACATAAGGATATCAAGTTTCTGGAAGTCATTAGACAGCAGACTTAAGATAAAGGGTAAAGGTCATCATGCAGAGGTCAGAGGTCTTCTGTTACTTATGTCCATTTCTTTTGTTACTAAGGTGTAGGAAATCAGATTATTGGCTGTTTAAAGAAATATTTATTGCCTCTATATTCAGACTGATAGTTGTCATGCAAACAGATAATTAAACAAGATGTAAATTTATAGAGGATACCCCAAATATAAAGATGGACTGTGAATAATGGTCTACTGTAAATGTGCCTCACTGTTTGTCAATAGCATCAAACAATCGCAATAGATAATTTGATATCATTAATTCTTTGTCATGGCTAAAAAATTCCCCTAAATTACTGTTAGAAGAAAAATTAGGAATCATTATCCAGCAGCAGCTGCCAGTGTGAGATTATATATTTATACAGATTAATAATTGCCACCATGGCAGTAAATATATTATGTGATATATAAATTCTTCCACTCTGTGCAAGTCCTAACCATAGACCACTGTTTATTGTGAGTATAAACATTTTCTCTAAAAACTAGCTATTTTATAAATTGTTAGATTACTATATATGTTTCTCATTAACAATATGTTGTAACCTAGATACTTAATGGTAATGCTAAAACTTCAACCATTTTTATGTGATTTAATGAAAATATCTGTTTTCTTCAAAAAGAATTAATGAAAAATTTAATGGATATTGAAGAATGTTGATTAACTGAACATTTGAAAACTTTGACATTTCATGTTCTGTAATCAGAAAATGTAAATAATATATTAAAATTCAAATATACAGTTTTTTACTGAAAACTTTAATGAAAAAGTATTTAAAATAAAATAAATGAAATTTCTATTTGCTTTAGATTAAATAAACTTTATCTGATGAATTTAGTCATGTTTTTTTAATGTACTTTCAGAATGAGTTTTATGTTCTGTCAAATATCCACATTGTATTCACATATTCTTATTCAAATCTGGGGTTCTTATATCAACCTTGACCTTCATGACCTTATATCCATTTGAAAATTTTTTAAAGTTTTTATTGTATGACAGGAGTTTTATTTAGGTACAACAATTGTTTTGTTGATGCGTGTAAATGATTTAGCCTATACCCTCAGTACAGTTTGAGGCCAGAAACTGACGTCCACAGGAAATACATTATATCTTTGTTCTTTGATGAATTTTATAAAATTTGATATCGATATTTGATGCCATGATTGTAAGATTTGATTGGATGATTACTGAGGCGTAATTTGATTTAATCTTTGATTTATGTGATTAATGATAATCAGAGGCCATTTTAAGAAAAGGTTAAGAAGTTGTCCTGTCAAAACTTTCGTGAATGATATTAGTTTCAGAGAAATCAATCTCAATATTGTCTAATGTTATAAACCTTTTAGTGAGAACTTTTTAAGAAATCCTATAGCATTAACACTCTCCTTTGTTCTTTCCAACCTTTTTTGCTAATTCAATGTGTTTATAGAAATCACAGCAGTGAGTTTTTATTAACATATGGCAACAACAGTTTGGACGGCTTTAATATGATAACCTTTTTAATGAAGAAATCATATTTATGAAAGAAAATGAGATATCGATTGTAAGGCACAAGCGTATGCCCCTATTATAGAAACATGTTATGGATCAGTGAAGTGTTTTATTCCAACAGCTGTGTATGAACTGTTTGTTCAGTTGTGGAGAAATAGGCGATATACTTAGGTAGGTCTTGTGTAATAGTTTTATATTTTTATAATCCAAATCTATGTTTATATTATTTGGAACTGCTGCTGTGGGATTATGTTTTGTAAACTTATGTTTAACTCAAGTTCAGTATATCAAAAGATTTCATCAGTTTGTTTTTTTTTATTAGAAGAAAAAGCACTAGCACTTATTATGCTTACAAATTCTTTAATTAAAATTGTGCTGGTTTGTCTTTCAAAACAGGAAATCTACATCCATAAACATACTTGATTAATTATCATTCTTATCAAAACATTTTGTTTGGACATAACTGTGCAGTCTAGGTTTCAGATTAAATACTGTGTCTACACTTGCTATGCTACAAAAGTTGTTATTAACTTGCCATAACAATAGATTGTTATCAGAAATGCTCTAAGCCTTCTTTCACTTTTGTATAGATTTCTCTCAGTTTCTTCAAATAAAGAAATAATGTTTGTGAAAGGGGGTTTAAACTTATTACAATATCCTGAGTCGTTTTTCCCATTTGTAAGGATTTTCTATCAAATTTGTCGTGTAAAGAAATAATATTGTGAAAAAGAGGGTTTAAACCTATAAGATTTCTGGAGACAAGGGTATTGATAAAAGTTTTGGGGAACCCAGTTCATGTTTCTCTGGCCTGATTTGGTCCACTGCCTTTATTAATGAGTACTTATCTAATTTCCTCACTTTTCTTACTTTCACCCTTTAATTTGCAAGTCAGTATATTTTGACAAATGTCATCGAACTGTGCTGTACCCTAGATATATTGATCCGTGATTACATTGGATTTACAAATTTGGCTTTCAAGAGTGAAAAATCATTTAAATTTTAATCTAAGTAATTGAGTTTTTATTTGTGCATTTTGTTGGAATTAAATTTTCCTGGGAAGTAATACAGTTATGTGGTAAGGAAAGTCTGACCTATAGTCTATATTGAAACAATTTCTACAATTAAATTTATGCATGCAACTTTTATTAAATTTGTATAGTCATTTTGCAAAATAACAGACTTAATTTTATACTGCGGAAAAAAATGGTGAAAAATAGAGATATTTGTGTGTTTTATTCATTATATCATCCATTATGGTTTACATTTCTAATACAGGTTACCTTGTAGCTTTCAACAATGGACAAAAGTGTAAAACGCCCCACAAGTGAAACTTTATATTATATAAGATTCAGCTATAAGTATTTGTCCCTAGAAAAAAAGTTACCTGATCTACAATATTTCCGCTGCATTAAATATTGTAACAGTAAAAGTTGTGCAGTGTTTGAACTTCCATTGTTCCAGCTGTGACATATATGATATTATTACTATATTTGTGATAGTAACTAAAGTTTGAACATGCTGAGGGCTCTGTTTTACTATAACTTTCCTAAATAGGAAACTATATCTAGGCTTCTAAACAACTTCCAGAGAGGTGTATGGTATTGTACTACAGAGAAACAGATTTAAAACAGAGTAATGTGGACCATAAAGTTGTTGGTCAATAGTCCTGGTCTGATAAGGACATCACCCCTACAGTGTCAGCCCACCTGTCCACACATACATACCTGACAAATCTAATTTTACAGGCCATTGTAAATTTATTAATTTTTTCCCAGGTGATAAAATCACACTTCAAAGTGTTTAAACACAAAGACTTGAATCAGAACACTTCTTATTCAAGTACTCTTCATAAATACAAACCTTAGGTGTATACAAAAAGAAAAATCTCTTTGACTTTGTCTGATCAATTCAAATTTGGAATTTTGGACCACATGTAGGAAACAGAGGTAAATTGTAATGTCACTGTTTGGTAAATTATATATACCTGAAAAATTGTTATTGTTGTTGTGCTGATCATTTGCTGTGTTCATGTTTAAACTTTTTTATAGTTTACCATATACAAGTTATAGTTTTATGCCCCTGCTTTTAGACAATGGGGGATTAAATTTTACCCCCCTCCATACATACTTACTTAGGCATGTCCATCAGTCTTCAAAGATTTCTTGGCTTGTGTATCTTGGATTAATTTGATATTTGGTCTAAAGCATTATCAGGGTGAGTGGTACCATGTCTCCCCTTTCTGGTCCATCATATGTCTACTTTCTGCCTGCCAAAAATGGGACATCTGTATCTGCTGGACACATTTCTCTATGCTCTGAAAAAGCTTACTGCTATCTGTACTGTGTTCATTATATTACAGACCTGATTTTTTTCCGCTTTAAAGCAGAATTCCGCTTTTCAAAACTGGGATTTTCCTGTTTTGCATCCTTTATTACACATAGAATTAAGCTTCCGGTAACCCATTTTCGCTTTATTTTTATGTCAGCAAAATCAGGTCTGAGTAAAGGCAAACTGTTTACATATTAGGCATGTCACCACATAAAGTACATATAGGGCAGATAAACTCATCTTCCTTTTCCTTTTATGTTTTACAAATCACCAGGTTTCCTGTACACCACTTACATGACTTTTTTTTAAGGAACAAGGATGTGCTGATATGACAGATTGTATTGATCCGTGTACAAACATGAACAGTATCTGTCATAGATCTGTAACATAATTTTTAAAGTGCAAGTCTTCCTACAAATTGGCCATTGAAAATTTATAATTAGAAAACATGACTGTCTAAATTTAAATACAGTTACAGAAAACATGTATGATATTTATTGTACAAACCCATCAGTTTTGGTATAAGTTATTATTGGAAAAAAATTAACAGTGTTTTCATTAAAAGTCAGAAGCCAGCAAATTTCACCGCCTATTGCCATTATTTTCTGGCTATTTCATTTTGGACAACAAAAATTATACAGGTTAAGATTGATATTTCGTCAGCCAACGGGGCCCTAGGCGGCCCCCAGACACTCGGCCTTTACTTTCTCTTTTGCCTGCACCAATAAAATTGATTGCTATTCAAAAACCTACTGAAAACACTGATGATACAAAACACACTGTTGAAATGGCTGTACAAAGGGAGATAACTTTTTAAAAATCACAGTTTACTTTTGTAAAATAAATTTCTCAAGTTACCCAAAGCCATTTGAAAAAATCCTTTTTTGTTGCTTTGATTTTATGATTTCTAATGTCTAACTTTGTCAGGAGAATTCCTGATGAAGTTAATCCAGTAAAGTTGGTAGGAGCACATATTTGTAGGCCTTTGTTGGTATAAACAACTAGATGTGAGTGCTGTTGGTAATGACAGTTACTCCACACCCTGCAAAATACATGTATAACCAGCTGTTCTTGCCAATATTTGACTGTTTAAAAGTTTTGATATACATGTATTAAATTGCAATATGCTTAATTACAAATTATTCCATGTAATATGCATTTACTCTTTCTTCTGTACTGAAATACATGTATATGAGGGATTAGATATTTCTTCAAAAGACTAATTTTCTAAGGTTAGAATGACTATTTGGGCCATTTTTTTGGACACCTGAACTAAAATCAAAATTTAAAAAAAAAAATATAGAATTTATACAAGACACAATCCACATCTTACACATGCATCAAAAATATTCAAAATTTAACTGCATGTTAAGTGATTTCCTAGATTTACCTTCATCAGACATGCATTGCACATCTGCTTGATACATGTCTGTGACAAAATAAAACCCTGAAATCCAAAGTGTACACATGTACAAATGTAGACAGAATTAAGCTTAAGGAAAGTGTGACCGATAGATGGACAGACAGGAGGCAATATCCCAGAATGGGGATAATAAAATAGTTACACCTTTCAAGCTAAATTTTTCATAAAATATTGTAAGAAGGAAAAATGGTATTAAGCCTTATATTTATGGAAAAAGACTTATTATTAACTAAAGTAGAGGGACTTTAAGGCCCATTTTTGGCCCAAGAATTTTGCTGAAAAATGAAAAGTTGCTAATTTCTATTATTTCATATTTTTGGTATAACATAATGTCTATAAAAAGAAAATTTGACAGAATTTTTAGTTTAATTGGTTCTACAATGGTCACATGGCACATAGAAGTTGCTTGAAATATAAAATTAGTAAGAAATTACTTAATTTGAGATCGCTCAAAAACATCACAAC
>JARWCS010000005.1:989983-1003524 GCA_034783895.1 Geukensia demissa
CCAGTTATTCTACAGAATCTATTATTCAGAATAACAGTAACATTTATCTTCTATTATTTGCATAGGGGCTCCCTTGCTCTCAGTTGATTTTTTCTTTAAAAATTGTGAATTTTTGTTAGAAAAAGATCTCCAGATACAAATTTTTATTAAGGTGGACCTTGAAATGAACAGTACTTAGTTAGAAAACATTTTTCAACTGCCTGCAAATATTCAATATTTGAATAATGTGCAGTTAAACTCTGTGAACTGCTAGTAAAATATTAAATTGGGAGTTGGACAAAATACAGAAATGTGTGCATGTAATATCATCTTTGGAATTTGTTGGCATTTAACATAAACTTTGCAATATCTAGCTTGCAATATTTTGTGAAATGAGCAGAAAGGTCCGCCATTTACATGTGTAGTAGAAATATTAAGATACTGCTACATTCTGATATGGTATCGATTCACTACTTGGGAATGCCTTCCAAAAATTATATCTACCAATCAAAATCACTCAAGTAAAATTTATTGGGGACTATCTGAAGAACTATTTTGGGCATGTTACATACTTGTCAATAGGTTTTGCTCACACTTACTGTAAATCAACAATATCATGCATTTGATACCATTTTCAACCTGAATATATTTGATCCATTTGCTATTGTAACATTTTACTCACTGTGATTTTATAAATAATTTACAGAAATCCCAATTAGAGTTAGAAAAAATGACAAGAAAATTGGAAGACTCATGGGAGGTAACTCTGATAAAATTGCTTCAGAGTGCATAGAAAATTCTATAGATTGATGATTTTATTACTCAGAACATATTTTTATATATGTATTCTAAAGTGACTACAAAGGGATTTTATTTCTGGTTCTGTTTTCATTCTTTCCTGTTGCATATAATTTTATTTCTATTAGCTCTGTGATCTTACTTAAACTTGAGCTAATCTTTCTGATACTTTTCTCTAAAAGAATTGAATGCTTCTATATCTTTAAATTTATAAATAAAAAAACAAACTTAGAGGTGTCATAACCTGATTTACTAATGTCCAAAAGTCAAGGAAATCATTTTTGTTTCATCTGTACACTTAATATTTTTGTCTTTTTTTAACTAGTATAGATTGCACAAATTAGACTGCTGATTTGTTGTATTGGAGAAAATAATTAGGAAATTTATAGATGTATTTGAAATGCAACTAGCAATTCTGTTTATGTATAATATTAAATAAAATCTAATTTATCAATATTTTTTTGACATGAAATCAGTTATTCAATTACATTTTAATTTGTCTACTTTCTAGCACCATAGTTTTAACAGTTTAAAAACCACCTTACATCAATTTTCTAATGTTACTCAGTTTACAATCTATTTTCTACAGTTAGTCAGGTTACATTCATAATTTTTTCTACAGTAACTCAGTTTACAGTCATATTTTTCCAAATTACTCAGTTAACAGCCATATTTTCTACAGTTACTCAGTATACAGTCATATCTCTACAGTTACCGGTACTCATTTTACAGTCATATCTCTACAGTTACTCAGTTTACAGTCATATTTCTACAGTTACTCAGTTTACAGTCATATCTCTACAGTAACTTAGTTTACAGTCACATTTTCTACAGTAACTCAGTTAACAGCCATATTTTCTACAGTTACTCATTCAACAGCCATATTTTCTACAGTTACTCGTTTTACAGTCATATTATCTACAGTTACTCAGTTTACATTCATATTTTTACAGTAATTCAGATAACAGCCATATTGTCTACAGTTACTCACTTTTTAGTCATATTTTCTACAGTTACTTAGTTTACAGTCATATTTTTACAGTAATTCAATTAACAGTCATATTTTCTACAGTTATTCAGTTTACAGTCATTTTTTCTATAGTAACTTAGTTAACAATGATATTTTCTAAAGTTACTCAGTTTACAAGCATATCCTTATAAAACATTTCAGGAACTAAACAATACTAAGACTAAAACAAAAGCTTAAAACTGTATTGGTTTGTCCAAAGAGACAAGACAAAATTGAAACAAACTAAAAGATGAAACAAAACAAAAAGAACAAAGGCTTGGAATCCACTAACTCCTTTACAAAACTTGAGTTGGATCAGGTGCTCATGAAGGGTAGGTGTCCCCTGTCCTGTGTGCAGCACCCATCGTGGAATCCTTAATGTCAAAATCAGAAGGAAGTCATGAGTATTAACATTAGATGGGTGTGAATGATTTATCAAACAAGCAAAGGAAAAAACCAATAAAAATTTGATCAGATCATGATGGGATTAAATAAAAAGTGCCTACTTAAACCCTAAACTTTTTTCGGAAAACCCCTATTTGTGTTTGTGTAACAAAGTTAGACTTATCATATAACACTTTGTTGTTCTGCTTATAAAGTAAAACAATTTGTAATCTGTTTTACTGGAACTTGCATTATTGGTTGATTGATTGATTGAATGGTGCTTAACGTCCAGCGGCAAATATTTCATGCATATTCAGATCGAGAGCATATTAATGAATGATGATAATGTATGAACCCTGCTTTGTACTAGGCTGACACTCTGAGCCAGATTTTTAATGTGGTAGCTAATGAAAGCAACAGTCCACAGAAAGACATGCCGCTTTAACCAGACACATTTTTCTGACTCTGGGCCGATCAGTCTTTGCTCTTACTCCTACAGTAAATGCTGCATGCTTAGGGGAGAAGCAGCAAATACCAATTTTAATGTCTTTGGTTTGACCAGGCCAGGGATAGAACCCACAACCTTCCACCCTCGAGGCGAGCAGGCTAACTATTACACCACCGAGGCGGTCAAGCATTATTGTTCAACTCATAGGAAACCAGTCATTCCATAGTTCATCCCAGTGGTCACTTAGTTTTAGTTGATGTAGATATTGAGTCTAGTAGATCAAGTGCTTATTTCTGATTTGGTATAAATCACAAAAACTAAAACTCACATAATTAATTTCTCTTTGTGAGTGTTATAATGGCATGTAGTTGAATATCATTAATAAATATCATAATAAAAATGAAAATATGCATTTTACAATAATAATTGTTTGAGTTCTGCATTAACAGTTTGATATTAATATAGACTAACCAACATATTGTAACATGTTTTTACAGAAAGCTTATGGTAAAGAAGGCATGCCACGTGGTCGTCCTAACTGGGTAGATGGAAAGGTACCACCTGTATGTGTTGTTTGCTTATTCTAACTATCTTTAAAAAAATCTAATTGCAAATTGATTTAACTTTTCTTTAGATTAAATTGTAATTGGTAAATGGAGCATTTGCAGTTTAGCTGAATATTTATAAAAAATACACATATAGCATGAACAGTCAATAGGTTATTCTACTTGAACAACTGGTCTAATAGATAAATAGAAGAACACTGGCAGACTGAGGGATATACTCAAGGAATCCCAGTTGCTTTTTTTAGCATTTGATTTTGTTTTTTTTTGTCTACCAATTGTCAAAGGGACACATACTATTTTATCCTGCATTCTTCTTTCTTATTATTTTTATTGTACAGTTGTGTGGGGACCAGAATTTGAAATAGAAAAGGGAGATATATGATTGTCTATGAGACAGCCATCCAAAACATATACAGTGTAAATAACAAACACAGGTTGCCTTAAGGTCTCAATAATGGACAAATATCCATACTTATATTACATTTATGTCATTTGATATAGGTCTACCATGTTTGGCATATGTGTTTCATAAAAGACCATGTGTCTTGCCTATCATGACCTCAATATAACCTTCACCTTTGACCTGAAAGTCAAATTATAAGTTGTTTTTGTATTCCTGAATTTCCGAGCCAGAACTTCTTTGTCATTTGACCTAGACTTGCAAAGTTTAACATGAATGTGTATCATTATGAGGCAAAGTGTTGTATACATTTATGACCTCAATATGACCTTCACAATAAGGGACCTTTCAGATCCTATCCTGTCAAGATCACAGCTATTTTATCATTGACTTTGCTTACCATATTTGACATGGATTTATCAGAACCATTCTATCTTTAAAAAAAGTTATTGATTTCCTTTTGTCCTTGTAAATAAACATTTAATCATTTTACTTCGATTTCCAAATATTGAGGAGAAACATCTGTTTTAGTATTCTTAAACAGACATGGAGTTCCTTGATATATGGGGGGTAATCCTCAACTGTAGTTTGAAGTTAATACTGATAACAAGCAAGGCATTCATCTATATTTTTTCTGTTCCAATTTATTTTTGGGTCAAACTTAAATAATATAAAATTTGTGAGAAAAGTTAGTCAATTTGCAGTCAGCAGCAAAAACATGGTAAAACTTTCCATTTTGTTTTGATTTGCTAATAAAACAATTTAAATTCGCTAAAACAAGAGCTAACATTGTGTTTTCTAATTTTGCATCTAAGCTTAACTTTTCAATGTGTTACCTCCCTTACTCTTTCTGGTGTGAATTTCCAGTAAGTCAAAATTTCATCAATAAAGTAAAAAAAATATTTATATTTTCTATGTTATGCAAAATATGTGAAATTCTGACTTTTAGTGGTGTGGTCTTTCTGCTTAATCTTTTGTGAAGGGATAATGTTCATAAAATTTAAATCATGGATGGAAGTTATAGAAGTTTTTTTATTTATGAACATTTTCCTGGACTTCAGCAGCTTTGAAATTAAAATATTTTATAAGTTTGAGAATATTCTCTATTGTCAGAGTAACAGTCAATCAAATGGCAGGCCCTTTATTCACAAAATGACTTACAACTTACAAACATTGTAAAGTTGCCTGTTTTATTCACCTGCGGTTCGCGCTGGGTCAGCTCTGTGGGTCGAGCCGTGGAGACCGCTCAGGTGCCCAGTATGAACTTTGGAAAAACTTTTTAAATCTATAGTAAATCTTTTGACTTTTTCCAGACAAATTTCATTTCATGAAGTAAAGAAAAGAAAAAACTATTTTGTATAATTTTATTGACAATAAAGATTATCTGACTGACGTTTTTTATGGTCCAGAAACTTTAAAGAGAATTGTTTTAAATGACAACACCGTAAACATTTGTGAATACAGAGCCAGAATTACACTGTTGTAATAGAAAATCAGATAATTTTTAAACTTAAATATAGTTTTATGGAGCTGGAGCGAAGATTCTAAGCTTACTCTGTTTTGTGAATTCTTCCATCAACAATCATTTGTATAATGAAGACATCTTTTGACATTTTGAAGTGTAGTTGTGTCACTGCTTATTCTTTTCTCAATTTTAATGTATTTAAAGGAATTTGCAAAATTTATTGAAATAGTAGAATAGAAATTGGAAAGTTTTTTCCACATTTGTTTGATGTCTTTGATATTTAGATTTTGGATATTGAAACTTTGGAATTTTAGAACAATTGATAATCAGATTACTGATGGAAGAAGCATTACTTTGTGTGGTTTGGTGTGACTTTTTTTAAATGTTAATTTCTTAAATTGATTGTTGCTTGCCATTTAAAATAATTTATCAAGTTAATTTGCATGGAGATATGATTTGACCATTATATAATAGGTAAACGTTATATAAATCTGTAATAATTGTTTTTAATTGACACTCACAATTTCACTTAAAAAAACCTGAAGTTTGGATTTATATTATACAACAGATATCATGAAATATAAAAAGTTTTCACAAGTTTTTACCATTGTAAATGCTAAGTTTAATAAGTGTATACTTTTCTGTTACAGGACAGCTGGTATCAACAAGAACCACCACCATTTAACAAAAGTCCTGGACCAAACAGAGACCTAGAACCACCCAGGTAATCATATAAAACTTATAGTAAAACCATTTAACAAAAGTCCTGGACCAGGCAGAGACCAAGAACCTCCCTGGTAATCACATATCACATATAGTTAAACTGTTTAACAATAGTCCTGGACCAGGCAGAGACTAAGAACCTCCCAGGTAATCACATGTCACATTTAGTAAATCCGTTTAACAAAAGTCCTGGACCAAACCGAGACCAAGAACCACCCAGGTAATCATATCAAACTTATAGTAAAACCATTTAACAAAAGTCCTGGACCAGGCAGAGACCAAGAACCTCCCAGGTAATCACATATCACATTTACCAAAAGTCCTGGACCAGGCAGAGACCAAGAACCACCACGGTAATCACATATCACATTTACCAGAAGTCCTGGACCAGGCAGAGACCAAGAACCACCCAGGTAACCACATATCACATTTACCAAAAGTCCTGGACCAGGCAGAGACCAAGAACCACCCAGGTAACCACATAAAACTTTCAGCTCACATGTTATTATAATGTCATATTGTTGTTTATTCAATCCATAAAAATGAAATACAACCATGAAAATGTATTTTTTATATTGATTTATTAGGAGTGGAGCGTGGAATCTTCAAATTTGGTAACATTTCTGTTCTCAAATAACTATGTCAGAGTTTGTTGGAATGAGTAAAATTAAATTCAACTACCGTGTACTCATAAAATTGTGTATTTTATAGATAGAAAAAAGTGCAAATAATCTGCAAAATTAATTTTTAGCTAAAGTGAAGTATTTTAAAATGTGTCAAATTTTAATTTTCTACTGGTATTTTACATTGTTAAGTTAGCTATCTGTTTGTGGTAAGCCTTCAATATATTCATTACTGGGACAGCCCTTAATGTAAATAAGAAATCACCACCAAAATATTATGAGGAAATACATTTTTGGGTATTTTTTGTAGAGACAGACCTGGTAGTTATAGAAGGCGACAGACTCCTACTTACGATGAGATCTTAGAATCTAAACGCAGACAGGAAATGGCATATAGGTATGAGTATAAAACGTTACTGCAGTCAAACCTTGTATCCTCATTCGTTAATTGAATACATGTAGTTAAAAATCTAACCCTTAAACAGAGGAAAGTATTTCTGAAAACAATTTATGAAACAAAATTTTTTACAGTTGTCTTTTTCTATAGTTGTACATCAAAATGGGTTATCATGTGAGTCATCAATCAATAGCGGACCTGATATTAGAAGGTATACAAACTTTCACCTTTAAAAGAAGGAATATGGAATATATGCCAGAAAGACATGATCAGCTTCTTTCATAGGACTATAAGAAATATTTAAAAGCTATATTTAACCGTGTGTAAAGCACTTTGCTGGATTTAGCTTCATCAGACATGCTAGGTACCAAAATTAGGAAAATCAATCAAACTTAATTTCAGTTTATGTGAATGATTTATATTGAAAACAGATATAGATGGAATACTCTTTTTTCCTCCACCTAAATCTGTTTTCAGTATAAAACATAATGTTTGAAATTGTATTTAAAAAGCAGATTTAAATTTGATTAGAATAATTTAAATCTGATTTTTAAAATTCATTTTTAACATTATGATTTTATCCTTACCGGGTAAGTGCTTATTCACTTGCGGTTTTGGTAACTTCTGATTATTTCTTATCTATTAAAATCATTCCTATAAGGATAAAATATAAAAATTTCTCACATTCCATCACAATTCTATTTTTAGACGATTTGATGACCCAGAATACTCAAGGCCTGGTGGACAAGGAGGACAGTATGAAAGACCAGAAAGGTATGATAATGGCCCAAATTACAGGCCTAGGTCAGGGGACAGAAATAGATTAAATGAAAGGCCAGGGGATAGGCCTTTTGATAGGCCTGTCAATAGATACATGGATAGGCCAGATGATAGACCTAAGGACCAGCAACTAGAAAGGCCAGGAGAAAGATATATAGACCGGCCTGGTGATAGACCTAGGGATGGACCAATGGACAGACCACAAGATTGGCCAATGGATAGGGGGCATCACTTCACAAATAGACCAACAGATATGGATAGGTCAGGTGGTGAACCTATGGATAGACCAATGAATGGAAACATGGACCAACCTGGAGGAAGACGTATGGACCGCCCCTCTGTTGGATATATGAACAGGCGTAGACCTGGAAGTCCACCTAGGTATTAAGGTATGAGTGGTATGTGGCAGTGGTCTTCTTCAGTAGTCCTATATACGGTCTCCTGTTTGACACTGTTACAGGCTAACTCCACCTTAGTGCGGTAGTTGGCCACAATCAGATTATCTCGTGCAGGGTTTTCCTTTGTACATAGGTGAACGTCCATATCCCAACAACTGTTTTACATAGTCCAATCATTTTTGGTCTAACATTAGATCTATGAGGGTGTCAGTCTGCTATAAATCATTTGACCTTGACCTCATTTTCCAGTCCAGTGACCTAGTGAAGTTTTCATAATTAGGCCTTTTTTAACAATAACCAAACATTCATTCTTAGGTGTACATATCAGTCTGTAATGTCCTTGACCTTATTTTCATGGTTCAGCAATTATCATCTTTCCTCAGCAATCACACATAATAGGTCAACAATGTTTGATGTGCCGATTCATTCTTAGGTGTGTTGGTCATCATGCTTATTTTCGAGCGTCCTTGACCTCATTTTCTTGGTCAAATGACTTTTAGGTCAGTTTCATAGTAACTACATATGATATGCCAACAATATTTGTTGTGATTATTCATTCTTAGGTGTTTGTGTCAGATGTGAGAGACTTTTGACTTTCTTTTATGGTCCAATGAATTTGGTCAAGTTTTTGGGATTAGGTTGGTTCTCAGCAGCTGCACATGACAGTTCAACAGAAGTAAACATGCTTATTCATTATTATACAATTTTTTTGTGAAAATTATTCCTCTTGTTGACTTCATTATCAGGTTATTTTTTTTGTTTTGCCTCAGTGAACATTTGCTAAACACACTTATCCACACTTATCTGGAATTTGCCAGATTTTTGATAATTTTGTCCTAGTAAAATTTTTTTCTTATAATCATTGGCAGATTTTCTGGTTTTAAACTTTCTTTCCATGTTTGTAACATGCATTTGGCTAAATTTTCAGTTTCACAATTTATTGCATGCTGGGTAATTTCATTAAACAAAAATAAAAAGAAATGTTGTAATGCATTTGGCTGAAAAAGGGATTTTACAGTAGTTTTCAAAAGTCATGATATTTTGGTGTGCATTTTTTGAAATTCTGAAATGGTGAAAAATGGTACAACTGCCCTTATTAAACTGAATAGTTCTAAAATTATGTGATAATAATTGTTGTTGTGTTAAGATCTGACAAGAACCTGTTAAGGAAACCCTGTACATAGCAATCACAATATTTGCCAAAAAGCTCTAGTAGAACACCTTAAGTGCAAGTCAGTTATGTTGGCACATCACCACTGATATGTCTGTATATGATCAGTTATATTGTGTACACACATCCTGTAGTCACGAAAATGTATTATACACTATCCACATATCTTTAGAATGCAATAGTGATGCATCATAACATGTCACATGCAGATATATATACCTGGTAAATTGTGGGGGATTCAGTTAAACCTGCCTTAGTGACCACCTCTTTTAAGCACAAACCTGCCTTATGTAACCTCTATTTTATTTTCCTTTGTAGTGCTTATTAGTTAAACCTCTGTTAAGTGACCACTTGTCTAATGTAACCCCATTTTTTAGTCCCTTTGGAAGGTCACGAGTCAGATTTGACTTTAGTGTAGACCAGTAATGTTTAGTTCTGATATTAATTACGGTCTTTAAACCTTACTCCGTAGAATGTCTTTTTGGAAATTTCAAACCTTTATCTAAGGCATATTTTACTAATTTTTGTCAAGAAGTAAAACCTAGTGAGTCATCCAAAAAAAATTAAAAATAAAAGTACTGCCCTCACAAGATACTTTTCAGGCACATAAAAACTGTTTTAGGTGGGTAATTTTTGTGTCTTCTGAAATAAGATATTTTCAAACTGAAATGATATCAACCATTTAATTGTTTTAATTGATGCAATGAGATGAGAAAGAAATTTTGCAATTACATTTTAAGTTATATGTTACTCTATGGGCATACTTCAGGGCTTTTTGTAAAACCCCGCCAAAATACAATAGAGACTTTTCTTTTGCTCTAGGTTCATTTACCATATTGAAAAGAATATAAAAATGAAAATAGTTTCTGTTAAGACTCACCTAGATACATCTTTTTACAAAATTTTATTGAAATTAAAAAAATGACAACACCTTTTCCTTTTGAAAAGGCATCCACGAAGTTAGGAATTTTACAGACAGTAGTATAAAAATAGGAGATGTGACATGTATGTCCATGTGGCAGCCATCCACCAAATGACAATCAAATTAAACTTCTACTGGTCCTATTACGGTCTTCAATAATGATCCAGAGTCCATATCATAAGGGAAGCTTTTTAATAATGATTTACTATTGTGTTTTAGCCATCTTTGATGGAATTTGAGATTACATGTACTTGTAGTACTTATTTCTTTACAAAAGGTTATATTTATTTATTTTCAGGTACGATTAAAGGAGTATAAAGTCTTATGAATGCCATTAATATTTGACAGAAAAAACTGTGATATTTGTCAAGATGATTTACTAGAAGTGTTACATCATGGATATATATAATCAAGAAAGGAGAAAGATAATATCATGTTCATGTTTATAGATTGTAGAAAAGTGACAATAGAATTATTCCTTGTCCTGTTCTTAGGACATTATCAATATTTTTATTAAAATTGACTTCATGGAAACGATGTACAGTTAAACCTGCCTTAGTGGCCACCTTGATTAAGCAATAACCTGTCTTATGTAACCTCTTTTTTAAAGCACACTTTATATGAATTTAACCTGTATTAAGTGACCACTTGTTTAATGTGACCAGATTTCAGAGTTATTGTTGGAAGGTCACGTTTAACAGGTTTGACTGTACTGGATTTAAAGGTAGAATATGTCATATACTGTACAATAATGGATGTAGATTAGCATAACACAAACTTGTGCCAAATACTGTTTTATCACATACATGTAACAGTATATAGAAAATATTTATAATAAATATGCCTTCATTGTGGCGGGGTACTATTTGAAGTTGAACAGATAATTGTTCAGTATGCTGCTCATTGCCAACAAGCACTTTCTCAGTTTCGATGTCTCTGTCAAATTTGTTCACTTATTTGTATTTTTTGTGCCATGCATGAATTGTAACCAGTTCTAGAGAAAGTGCTAACAATTGAACAACATTGAACAAACATTTAGAATATTCAGCTTACAGAATATTTATTGTTTTTATATTGGAATTTATATGTTAAACCTCTAGAAAAAGTTGAATATTTTACAAAAGCTTTTATTTCATGGCTAATTGTGTACTTTAACTTGTAAAAAATTTGAAAAAAGTGAAAAGCTCAAGTTTATAGTTCTTTCATCCATGATTCCTGCAGAATGTGTACTTTCATCCATACACAAAAATCTACATGTACAATAAATGTACCGCTTATTTTTCCTGACCATTCCTACAAAATGTTTACTTTCATTTTCTCAAGTATAATTATACATTCCATTTTGTATTTGAGAATTCAATTTTAATCTGTGATATCATATTTATATAAAATATTATTTTTATATAGTTTATATTGTATATTTTATACAGATTTCCGTCCATATTTAGTTTCAGTATTATAAAAATATCATGTCATAATATTTAATTTATGAATTATTTTTATATTTTATTCCAAAATCTGTCTATGCCCTTTTGCATTGTTTATTATA
Source organism: Geukensia demissa (assembly GCA_034783895.1). Classification (NCBI taxonomy): domain Eukaryota; kingdom Metazoa; phylum Mollusca; class Bivalvia; order Mytilida; family Mytilidae; genus Geukensia; species Geukensia demissa. The sequence goes on from JARWCS010000005.1 coordinate 1,001,596, forward strand.
AATCATGATTCAATGTACATGTTGACATTTATTTTTCGATTGTGTGTTTGTCCTCGTGATTAACTTCTAGTGTGTGTTTTCTAATGTTTTGTCCAAAATTTTGATTTTTTTGTGGAGTTAATATTTATTTATATTCAGTAGTATCAATCAAAAATGCCTTGAATTTTTCAGGAAATTCCAATTTTTAAATATCAGTTGAGGACAAGCCTTTTTAAAAATAGTGACACTTCTTATTTGACTATGAAGCAATTAAAATAAAACAAAGGCTAATTTTGAAATGCAGAGTAATATAGCTAACTTTGAAAATATTAAATTTTGAAATTTGATATATATTATATTTTATACTTTGAAATGTTCTGAATTCTGGTGATTTACTCGGGACCTTAATTATCAAAAGTACTTGCCTTTTATGTGACCTTGGTATTGTAATGTGGACTACTTTAATGTTTGAACTTTTTGGGTCAGGGTATATGTGTTTCTATAGTGCTAGTAGTTACATGTAGTAGCATCATGGCTACTTTTTACCTGTGTCAATAGAAATAATGAATAAATTATTACATCTTACAATTCAGTTTTTATTCTCATATGGAGGTTAAATCATATTCAGTATGTGTTACACTTCTTCTCTCTTGTCCTTCATGGTTCCATTATTGCCCTGACATTTATTCATCCCTCACAACTACATCTTTGCTAGCTAATGGTTTTGCTCACATCTTACTTCAAGCAAAGTGAGGGGTCTGAGTAAAACCCTTGGCTAAGAAATATTTCAATCATTGACACACATATAAGTGTACCCGAAACCGTAAGGCTGAGGAGCATATTTTTCTGGTGGACATTTACATAGTCATTTGAGCTTTTGAGCTTGCACTCTCTTGTCCTTCCTGGTTCCATTATTGACCTGCCATTTATACATCCCCCACAACTACATCAGGGTTTTGCATACCGGTACCTCTCACTTCAATGAAGATGGCGCAACCAATGACACACCTTTAAGTGTACAAACGACCATAATTTTCCTCCAGCACATTTATTTGGTTATTTAAGATTTAGACATTTGATGCCATTCACCAGTCCCTACTCCATCTATTATACGTTTTAATTTTAACTTCGGAAACCACTAGACCAAATAAATTAAAACTTGACCTGAAGATTCTATTGTATTGGTTCTATAAAGTTTGCACATATTGTCCCTATTGGTCTATCAGCATGGCCACAACAGGTAGTTCTGGTTTTTAATAAGTTCCTAGTAAATTAAAAAAAATCCTTTCAATCCACAAGGATAAATAAACTTTATGAACCTAAATTTGGTATGAAATGTGTCATTAAATATGGCTGCCATGGCAAATTCTTGTTTTTGATTTCAGACTTTCAAATGCAATTCCTCTGATTCCTAAATGCCGAAGGAAATGAAACCTATTACCCAGTACTCTTTGAAGTTTGTACATAGGTAGATGTTAGAATTAGGCTTATTGAAATAATTCTCTTCATATCGCTCTGTCAGAAACATGAACTATGTGACATTGAGGAAAATTTACAAAGAAAACCAGTTGATCTAGCACATTAAGTTCATTTGGTCCACTGCTTTCATGCTAGTTGACGTTTGAAAATCAGCCAATTTCCTATGGAAGCCATGTCAGATGTCTAAAGATTTCTTCAAACCAGAGGCTCCCAGGAGCCTGTGATCGCTCACCTGGCTTAGAGATGCCGAATCAAAGTTAATGTGAACAAAGATTAACACATTGCTTGATAATTGTCTGCTTGTTGCTTAACATTTCTGCAAAGTTGGGTTGAAATCTGTTCAGTGGATTCAGAGAAGAAGATGAAAATGTTAAATTCCCTTAGCATCCAATGTTAAACTAAGTTTCGTCATGGCGGCCATTTTGAATTTCCAATCGGCAAACGATTCACAAGTTAAGTACAGGACCATCT
>JARWCS010000005.1:1004419-1016657 GCA_034783895.1 Geukensia demissa
CGAGTTTAAGCTGAAATCATCAGAAACCATAAATTACTTAAAACCATATACATGTCTGTTAGTTCTACCAAAAACGAAATATTTCAATTAAGTTTGCTGTTGTAATGTGCGTAACATGTCACAACAACATATCTGGCTTCCTGACTATATACGATGTATACAGCAATTAATAATCAATATTTTTAAGAATCAGCAGTGGAATAAAACCACGAAATTCGAGATGGGTTTACACTGAACATATGATAACAAATCCATTTATGATTTTGCAAATTACAATTTATGTGCTGCGAAACAAATTAAAAGTTTAAACTTGTAGATTTTAATGGAAAGTATTTTTTCTTTTCAAATTATTGCCGTGGAAGCATTTTATTATATAGCGAAATTTACAATAGTTATACAGCATGGGTAAACATATATTTTATAACCCAACTAAAGGTTATGTTTAGTTCTTATAACTGTAATAAAATATTTATAAAACCACTAACAAAATATGAAAACAAGACTCACTATAAAGATATTGATAAAAGTATAGATGATCAACTATCTTTAAATACATTTTATGACTAGCTAATTTACTAAAATGTTTACATTACTGAACATGTTTTTGAATTGGCATTTAAATACAGCAGTGTATCAGAACTTGGTCGAACTATAGGAGCTGGTTCTACTTTATTGAGGAGAATTTTATCTTTTGGACCATTGCTTATTGCTGAAGGTGGACGGGAAGGTCCTTGTACTTCCTCACTAGCCACTTTGTCCCAAGATCGAGACATGCGTCCGTCAGTTTCACCGGTTTCACCAATTTTTCTACTCTCTAGATGCTGAATTACTGATTCGAAATCATCGACCTCCGGATCAATTATGACATATGATGCAATTGTACCGTCCTCGCATCCTGCAATTAATGTTCTTTCGTTTGGGCAGAGATTCAGTTTACATAAGCGAGAGTGCACATCGCAAACAGCTATTGTTTTTCCATCGCATACCCTGACAACAAATAACTTTGTACCGACACTATAGACAACGACCGTTCCATTTAGGGCCATCAAACATGGCGGAACCCCTAAATCAGACAGCTGACCAATGTACTCCTGTTGAACGATGTCAAAAATGTTAGAATAACGATCCAAACAAAACGTATAGTCCTGTGCAAAGAGCAGATCTCGGTCTACTCGTACTTCATTTGGCATAAAAGGATAACAAACTGATATGAGAGACCCACTACAAATATCAAGAATAAGAAACCCTCTGCCTACACCGGATTCGTTTGCGTAATAGTTCTTGTTGATATCGTCACTTGATTCGTACAAAACAGCTATTGTATAAGGATTGTTCTTGCATGGCATTAAACGTAATATAGATCCTATGTTGACCGATCCTTCAAAACTTTCTGGTGTGAAATATGCAACCTTCATATCTTCTTCCATTGAAAATGTGCAGATAGTAGGTGTATCGTACGAAGCCTTAGCCTGTATATAACCTTGTGCCGTTAGGACAACTAAATATTTATCGTCGTATGTCAAAAATGGTTTGTCAAGGACGAATTTCAAAGCTAATGGATGAACATACTCGTGAAAAGCATCTCCAATAAACTGGAACATGGTTACAAAGAATGGAGCATTGAAGGTCATGTGTTCTTGAGAAACAAACAGGATGTACGATTCTTGGTGAGGGGAGATACAAAAACCAACGGCATTTCCGAACTCTTTCACGATTCGTCGTTCAGACATATCCCATAGTTTATTGGATATATCTTTCTTCTTTGTAGACGTGGAAACAAGGACGTAATTTCCGGTTGGTGTGATAGCGAAATCTTTAACATTACTATCATGTGTTAACAGGTCAAGCATCACTCCACTGCCCATATCGATAACGCCGATTTCATCGCTGTTTTTACATACAACATACGCAATAGAATTGTCGGAGGTGACTTGGACATCTACGATCGGACCAGAGAGTTTATCCAGCATGTCAACTTGATTCACGGCATCTCCGATGTTCCACACTTGTAGCTCTTTAGAATTTTCTAATTGGGTAACAACATGACTACTCTTTTTGCACACCAGTAGCCGTGTGATAATTCCAACAGGTGCTTGGATTGTAGTGATCAGATTTCTAGTAGATATCTGCCATAAGTACATGTTGCGGAATATTGTCCCAATAACGAACTTTCCATCTCTAGAAAACTCTGCTTGTGTAAAATGAAGCTCCACAAAGCTTCGTTTTGGCAGTTTAAACTCTTTTGGAACATCTTTTGGTCGACTGAACTTTGCAAGAACTCTTTCGTTTTGGCGACTATATACGACAATATTTTCAAGGCCTCTGACCAAAACCATGTCATCATCTGGCGACATACGCAGACACTGAAGTTTGTCATTTGGCATGTCTTCCTCAAGAACAGTTTTGTAGACCATTTCAACAGTACCACGGTGGAGATGAATAATTGTAAGCTTGGTCTCAGAATCATTACATAAGTATGCACGATATCCATCCTTAGTAAATGCCATTGATTTCGGTCGGTATGCAATTGCCAAAGTGTAGACATGTTCTAATGAGAACAGGTCATATGAAAGAAGGAATTCATTTGAATTACAAAATACAAACTGACCATCATGTGAAATTTCGCAAAGATCGGCCCGTCCATCAAGGCAAATTATTTGAAGAAACTGGCAAGTTTCTATATCTGCTATGCACAAGTAGCTGACATCCGTTGTTACCAATACACAGAGTCTGTTGTTGGTTAGACTTATGTCACTTATTTTGTACTTTTCTTTGGGCTTCAAGTCTATGTTATTTAGAACTATCAACTGCCCAACAAATTCTCCTGTTTCAGCTTTGTGAATTTTAATAGCCTTTTCAGTGATATGATCCACGATGAGAAATTTACTACCATCTGGAGTTACGTATAAACCACCGTTGGAGGCAAATATATTTTTCTTTGTTTCTCCAGTCATCATGTCGAAAACATGTATGTAGGGTGAATCGCGATGTTTTGAAAGCAGGAATCGTTCATCTTTTATAAAACGAAAGTAATCACATGGTATATCAGTGTTAAATGTAAACTGAAGAGAACTTCCTGGAACTTGCAGATATGCAAAATTTGGCACCATTGCACAATGTTTCAGTCCCGATGTGTCACACTGGTGAACTAAAGCTTGAATATTCGGAAGACTTTTGTAATATGGAAGAAGATGACCAGCAATTTCAGGCGCCATATTGTTGATGTCCGTCTCTATCGTAGATTCGGCTACTCGCAAAGCCTCTTCCACTAACGTAGCTTCCACACCAGGGTTTAAGGCAAAATCTTTCATAATATGTTGTAGTGATAAAGCCTTTGTTTTGTTATATATCCATTCATAATTAAAGAGAACCAGCTTGTTAAGTTCGTCAAGTCTATCTGCCTTGTAAAGGTGTCTGGGAACTTGATCGTACAGTCTTCGATTGAATCTTACTGGACTATTCCCTAGCTGAAAAGTAAGAGGCTGTTTCGGAACCAGGCGTTCTCCTTTCGAACCGGATGCTGATATAGCAGTTTTGCATTCTGAAGCCATTGGTGAAATCGGTTTAGGTTTAGTAGCCCAAGTACCAAGATAATAATCGGCAAGCAAAGAATGAACAGTTTGTACCACACTTTCATCTTTCATGTATCGCTCACGAACCACATCAGCAAATGCATCATGGCGCCAGTAATAAAACGTAACACCATTTGTAACACGTTCCAGAAGAAACCGTCCTATAGACTCCTTTAGGCGGAGCCATTTTCTGTATGGAATTCGTCTTATCGGAGGATGATATTCGAGGTAGACTGAATTCAGCACTTCATCATCCAAAGACAGCAAATCTTCAATTTCCAAATCTCCTAATCCTGTAATTGATGCGGCAATATAACTCATTGCTCTAGAAACCAATAAAGAACCATGTTCTGCTTCGAGTTCATTAAAAAATGCATGGATTGCTTCGTGAGTATTTTTAGGTAAATTCTTAGAATCAAAGGTATCTGTGGATCTCAAACGTCGTGCCTTTTCTGAACACAAACTAACATACAATGGACATATATTTTTGGTGAACGCATCGCGGAAGGCTCTTTTCTGCTCGTCGGTGATTTTACGTCCATGCCTAAATAGAAAGTAGTTCAGTATATGTACACTTAATTCGGTTTCAATTTCTCCGAGTGCCAAAAACGATGCCTCATTTTTCAGAATGTCTCTCTTTAATATGTCAAGAATTTTATTTGAACACTTTTCAGCGGATAAGACAATTTTAACGTTTGCTGGTAATTGACTAGGAATCCATGTCATTAATTGTGCATTATGGTCCTTCGAAATTTGTTCCACTCCATCTAGAATTATAACCAATAGTTTATCATTCGGAATTCTTTTCAGCAAATCAAAGAAAAACTTAAGCAATTCTTTAAAATCTTGTGGGAGTACATTCACATCTTCGTCTAAAGCCATTAAGATCTGACTACAAATACTGCAAACTAATTGCTTTGAATCTGAACTTCTCGACGTATAACCGATGTACCGAATAATGTTGATTGCATTTTTGTGAAATAATTCTGGAATCTGAAATTAAATAGAGAAGCAACCTTATTTCATGTAACAGAAAGTAAACTATGTTTTCACAACGTGCATTTGCTGTAATGAAAATATAGAGCTTTAATAGGTATTCGCGAAATTTAAGTATTTTTCCTGTTTATTTCAATTGATAAAGTTATTTCTGAATAATTACACCTTAAGCAGATACTACTTTTTGAAGAGCATGGTGAATTCTTATCCACTTTTTATATAAAATAAATTTACAATTGAAATTTTCTATCTTTTGAAACTCATGCTCCAACTGTTCAAGTGTAACAATTATCTTACATTGTCCCAACAATTGTCACAATTTTTAAATAAACATCAATCTAATCACCTCAATAAACAGCTTTGATAAGAGTGTGCTTTTTCCTGATCCAGAAGCTCCATGAACAACAATTGGGTGATTATAACTCCCCTGTAAGTAGTTCTTTAAAGTCGCAAGTTCTTCTTCTCTAATACAGAAATCCTCCGCCAAATCTCTACAACGGGTTAGATGTGCAAATGCTTCTTCACACGTTTCAGGCTCTACTTCAATTACGGCTTTTGGGGCTTCTTTGTCAATAAGAGCTATCAGTTTGTCTTTTAAATGCATGGACAAGGACTGTAAATAGTCCTTATGAAGCTCGGGGCTGATTACGTCATCGTACCGCCAAAGAACGTCAAAGGAAACTGTGTTACTCTCAGTGACCAGATTTTTCAATCTGTTAGCCATTTTGCTGAGCAGGTGACTAGCAACATTATCAGTCTCATGCTGATCTGTCTTGTCGTTGAAAATTATCTCAGTGAATATTTTGGCTTTAGGATCATCGATATAGTTGTTAAGGTCTACGATTCTCCTTAATATGACAATGGCCTGTGAAGATGGACAACCACTTTCTTCGATACCTAGCTGTGTTTGGTGCTCAAATTCTGAAAAAATGAAGACATTTTCATTAAATAAAATAAAGATAAAAAAGGGGACGTGTCAGGATTATCCACGAGAAAGCCATCCACCAAATGACAGTCAAAACTGAACTTCTACAGCTCCCATTACGGCCTTCAAAAATGAACCAGCGTCCATATCACAACAGAAGCTGCAAAAGGTCCCCAAATTACAAAAATAGCCATTTATATAACACGATAATCGACCTAATCTATTGACAAAATGGTGAACGAATAACAATAAATGAATTTTTAAAAAAAGACAATCATTGGACTACAGGTTCCTGGCTTGTGACAGGCACATTAAGTATGTGGCGGGGTTAAACTAGTTTGTGAGCGATAAACCCCCCTAACTTTGGAGAGTGGCATAGCTCATATTGTGTATGATTGTAAAAAGCATACCTGACATCGTGTATTTGTAGACAATGATAAGTGTCAAAGCATACCTGACATTGTGTATTTGTAGACAATGATTAGTGTCAAAGCATCCCTGACACTGTATTTGTAGACAATGATAAGTGTCAAATCAAACCTGATATTGTGTATTTGTACATAATGATAAGTGTTGAAAGCATACCTGACATCGTGCATTTGTAGACAATGATAAGTGTCAAAGCATACCTGACATTGTGTATTGGTAAACAATGATTAGTGTTAAAAGCATACCTGACAATGTGTATTTGTAGACAATGATAAGTGTCAAAGCATACCTGACATTGTGTATTTGTAGACAATGACATGTGTCAAAGCATACCTGACATCGTGTATTTGTAGACAATGACGTGTGTCAAAGCATACCTGACATCGTGTATTTGTAGACAATGACATGTGTCAAAGTATACCTGACATCGTGCATTTGTAGACAATGATAAATGTTAAAAACATACCTGTTATTGTGTATTAGTGTTTAAAGCATACCTGACATCGTGTTTTTGTAGACAATGATAAGACCTGACATCGTGTATTTGTAGACAATGATAAGACCTGACATTGTATATTTGTAGACAATGATAAGACCTGACATTGTGTATTAGTGTTAAAAACATACCTGACATCATGTATTAGTATATTTTACAAGTGTTGAAAGCATACCTGACATTGTGTATTTGTAGACAATGATAAGACCTGACATTGTGTATTAGTGCATGTATTTGTATATTTGTAAAGCATACCTGACATTGTGTATTTGTGTTTTGTGTCAGCATCGATCAGACCCTCAAGATAACAAAATTCTGCTCCTTTATTTAGAAGTCGTTTCATCTCTCTTTCTGCTTCCTTCCATTCTTCTATCGCAGATCTCTGTTTGTTAATATCAGTCTGTAAAAAATAACAAGCAAATTATTATTTAATCTCAGCAGTAATAAACTATGACCAAAGTCATAGATTCGTTTCAAAATTGTTCTTATAAAAATTTTAATAGGGTTTATGTTACTCGATTAGGAGGTTGTATATTAATAATTCTGTTCCGTCGTCTGTTCACAGTTAATTTATTGTTTTAATGGTATTTTAAATTTTCGGGTCCATTGTTATCAGTTAATAGATAAACACAGTCTACATGGGACTACAGGCCCCATTATGGCCTCCAACAATAAACCGGGATCCATACCATAAAGAAATCTGTAAAAGACCCTTAAAATACAAGATGTGAAACTATTCATAAAAAAAACAACAGCCGACGTAGACTTTAGAAATAAAAAACGCGGAGGTCGAATTACAATAAACATGTATACAACGCAACCATTTAAATACAAGTTCCTGGCTTGGGACATGCACATTAAGTATGTGGCGGGGTTAAACTAGTTTGTGAGCGCTCAACCCTCCCGTTAACCAGGGAAAGTGGAGTGACAAAATAGTAATGAAAAAACATACGATAAAACCGTACGAGATCGATACAGAAAAAAAATACAATAACAAGCAGTAGTTCAAAGGTTTTGTATAAATAATCTCTAAAAATATTAAAATTTTCATTTCACAGTCAGTTAGGGCGTTTCTTTGTCATCATTGATTAAAACCCAAGCGCTTAGGTACCTTTACAAGAATAAATACTTATATTATAAATCCGCGTGTTGCAAAGTCTTTTAATGTACACAATTAGGGAATATATTATTGGCGAAACATTTATAGTAACATATTGAATATGTTTCGTTTAGATATCGGATCCGCGAGATAGCCGAAATATAGTTAGTTCTTTTTGTACTTTTAACAAAATCAAATATTCCAGGAATAAAAACAATTAAATGTTGTATTAATGGAGAAAAAATTATAGAAAAAACTCTCAAGATTTACTGATGGATCAAAATTATTTTAATAAAGTAAATTGAAGCTTATTTTTGTAATGGGAAATGAATTAATACAAACAACATCTTTTGAAAAATAAAACACAAATTTAACAAAATTTCGAACTAGTTATCTAGTGATCACTATCTACAAATAGAAACAGGTCGGTATAAAAATATTCATTGCAAAAAGAACTTGTAGGAAATGTGATATAGTAGAAAACGAATTAGATTTCTTTTTCAATTTAATCAACCTACAGAAACCTTTTCGGAATGAAATCCCTCGATTCCGGATCATGTAACGCTTAAACAAATTGCAATCCATCCTAAATCTGAAACCAGAACTTTTATTTGTACATTTTAAAGGCTTTTCAGGGTCCGCGTCTGTCCAACGTGTTCTTTTTGTTTGTTTGTTGTTTGATTGACCCACATGGGAGGGGGGTAACTTGCAAATAAAGATATTGATAATACTAGGCCTTATGGCGTTCTGACAGGAAACGTAAAATAAATCTCGCATTAACGACAATAAATGTAGCACAGTCGTATTTAAGTGTAACTTATTAGACCTATATGGCACCCTTTTGGGGTTAAAACGTTTGGTCTTTCCTAAATATTTAAACATGTCCTTGTAAAATAGCTAACAGAAGAAAGCTGCATTCTAAGTGAGCTATACAGAATTAAATAAATTCAGAATTCGTATGGCCAAACTATGTCTTGTCCTTTGCATATTGTCATTTAAGTCAGATTTCGGTCATCCGCTAGATTGCGACAATTATCTACCGCTAAATATGAATGAATTATGTAACGGGTTTGAGGGAGCGGACGTGAACTCAAAAACCCCGACCAAGGGGGATGATTAAAAGCAAGATTTAGGAAGATAACTCCAACAAAGTTGACTTAATTTACTAACATTATAATGAAAAAGTATCTACAACTACAGGTACTATAGGACAAAACGTCTTTTCAGTTCTTGTTCAAAACTTCCACCTGGACCATTTTATGACCGGATTAGTGTGGTTTTTTTTTCTTCATGATTTCCCATATTTCCTGAATCAGAGCCTACTACAGTACTTTAAATTCTACCTAAAAAATTATGGTTCAGCTCGTTTTAAACTTTTAAACAAGCTATTGTACAGTTTCTATACGTGTAGGCATCAATGTGTCTTAAACAGTATTGAACAGTTTCTATACATGTACTTACAGATTTAACATCAGGAATAACGGAGGCAACATCCTGCAGAACAAACACTGGGGCGATGGAGTTATTGTCCTTAATGTACCATTTATCTAGGATAGGTGCATTCCGTGTCTCTCGGCCTTTGTGTTTGTGTAACACCATTCTCAAAAGGTCATACTCCTCAGCGGGAATGGACGTGTGTAAGACTCGGTCGCCATACCGCTGTCCAATGATAGCCTACAACAGGTGAGACATCATGTTTAAAAAGTGAAATTTCAATTCTCATACCTACAATATCATTACGGAGTTTTCTCTTATACTGTGTGGAGGTCGTAAAAAAACTTCCCCGCGCTTGTGTTGTATATGCTCTCATTTATTTTCGAGTACTGGAATATATGTTGAAAAGATACAGTTTACATCCTTCAAACATTATAATGTTGTCTTATTTATTTGTATTATCTTTTCACGCAGTTAAATTTGACTTTTGAATATTCAAGATGTGGATCATGTCTTTCTGGCACATATTCCATATTCTTCCTTTTAAAAAATACTAATACATTACTTGATGTGGTTGGCAGTAATACATATTTGAATCATAATTTAAGACAGAATTCAGACTAAACATCGTTTGCTGTTTCTTTCAGAATCTCAGACACATTGGCCTCTAATTGACACTGTCGATACAAAGGGATAACTACTTTGATAAATCATTACGACCCTTATTTCAAACGGAATTAGAAGATACCAAAGGGGCAGACAGAAATCGTTAAGTCTGAAGACAGACAAGACCATGACCAACAAAATAAAACGAAAGACAAACATAGAACACACAACACTACACTGAAAACTAAAGCTGGAGTAACACGGACCCTGCAAAAACCAGGGTGAGTTCCGGTGCTCCGGAAGGGTAAACAACTCCTGTTTTAGATGAATAAATTTATCTTGTGATTATACTGTGCTGCGAATATCTAAATAAAAATTGTGAAAATCACTTACAACAAATGTTGGCCCAGCCGTGAACCTTTGGCAACGTCTAATTTCTCGAAATTTGAAATCTGTAATGCTGTGGTCGGGGTACGAACTATTTGGTGGTAAACCCCAATCAAGATCAACAATCTGAAATAAGTACAAGATGTCTAAAAAAATTTGCCAGTTATTTTTATATTAATGGATGATTGGCTGATATACTCTAGTCTGTAAAAACAAATACTGGATGTCGATAAAATTTACCAATTAATATCAAATACATATATGAAGAGTGTCAAACTTCAGTCAACGTGAGATGTTTTTACTGGTATGACTCTCTCCTGAAGTTAAGTAATTAATTCATTATTTATTAAAAGTATGACTTAATCAGTGCAACAACTGATTTAAGTCTGTAGATGGAACGACGAGTAGATAAGTTTAGGATTGCAATTAAGGTTCAATTAGCGATGCTATTCCAGAGTTATTTTATTCACTATAAATAGCAGAATAGCATCATTAAACTTGACAGTATTTAGATTGATACAAGTGGTTTGCTTTTTTGGGGAGATGATAGAAATGCTCTTGTGAGACAAAATGTCGGCATCGTCTTATACTCATCGTGTTCTTCGAGAGCCGTAAGAAAGAATGGTAATAGTGACCAACGTATTGTTCATTAAAATAATAATTAAAACAGCATAGCCCTGATGCAACTTCATTGAAATTAATCGTGTATTTATTACAAGAACTTGACCGATCTCATCGTTTTATATGCTAGAACTTCGTGTGATATTTCTCAATGCAGTGGTGCCGTGGTTAAGGTCGTTCATTGTATTTGAACGTCGTATATCGTTCCTAGAATTAAATGTTGGTAAATCTCACTTCTTCACAGCACTGTAGAGAAAATTTAACTCTAGGAATTTTATTCATCTGGGATGGGGATATGCAATCAAATGCAGGATTCTAATTACTGCACTTGTTTTGGTAAATGCAACAAATTTTCATCCTTCAAAATATTGTTCATCTTCAGCTGAATACAGAGCTGTCGTAATTTTATATTTTTATTTAACCCGGAAAGAATTGGGGTATTTCTGACTTCATCGATGTGCCATTAAGATCTTACAATGACCGTCATGTCGCCTACATGTATATACATTGATCTTAATGCGGTATTCCTGTCGATAGATTACTTATTACAAAATTTTGTTTAACCTACCCTTCATGTTTTCGGAATGTAATAAGTTTGAACCTACCTGAAACTCGATGCCATATTTTTGTCTACAGTACTCCCGTAATTCTGGATAGACATCTCTTACTAACACGTTTCTTTCTGTCACCGTATCTGCAAGAAAATTAATTGGGGAATCACAACTCTACCCTTGTTGTAGCCCTAAATTGTTACGTTTTAAATGATTTACTTATGGTGTTTAGTCTCATATTAAATTATTACACATATATACAGAAGCCAGTACATTGATCATTCGTGTCTTTTTTATATGAAATAATAGATTAAACAGCTTGTTTGAAACGAGCATCCCGTTTACTTAGGTAGTTTTTCCGATGAGAAATGAGGAAAAGTCTTTTTCCCTATTTTTGTGGTTTTTGTGTTTGTTTTTTAGGGGGAGTCTTGCAGTGCTCCTTTTTTGGGAGAATACAAATAAGAACTATGATGTTAAAATGTATACGTACTCGTGTTACATGTACATATCAGGTGAATTGGCTTCAGATATAAAGTTTTATATAACGTTTTAAAGTTTCTTTTAATAACATCTTCAAGTGTATATTTATTTAAATTTATTGGTTTATTCAAGCAGTCGATTTAGTTGAAAACGTGCCAAATTGTTTACTTTTCAGTGGACAAGTGTTAATTTAAATTTTCTTTATTAAGTTTAAATGTACATAAACTATCTTGTTGACAATTCAGTTTATTTGTATTTTAATGATGGCCTAAGAACGACACTTAGTCAGCTGTTTTAATAAATATTTTGCAGTTGTACAGTTTTACTGTTGTAATTGATCCTTTTCTAATGACAATGCATTTTTCTAGCAAAAGTTGTCAGTAAAATTTGTGTGTGTACGTATGTGTACATGTTCATAGTTCTATTGAAAGTTTACACAAAAAAGACTAATGAATAAAGTCTAATCCAGCTATAAATCAAATATGTCATCAGAAATGAGCAATTATTCTGACGAGAATATTTGCATTTGTAACAATGGACCGGTCGATCATGTATTGCAGTGATATTGTCATTGAAGTTTGAATGATTCAAGCAAGCTTGATTTCATTGAAGACATATTTATAGATTTTTATATTGGTTGAA
>JARWCS010000005.1:1037368-1052725 GCA_034783895.1 Geukensia demissa
GACTTTATTTAGTTTGTGAGTGATTCGGCCAAGTTTACACATCAATAATTTCCTTCCAAACAGCCTTTATTACTATAGTAACTGGTGGACAGACAGACATAGGTGATTTTTTTCTGAAATGAGTATTAATAAATTATAAAAAATGTACACATGAAAAATACATTCTAAAAATATTTTTTTAGTAGAATTTGTTTTACACACCACTCTTTTGTTTTTAGAAATATTCAGGCTTTGAATCCATTTTCTTAAAAGTTGTAAAGCACAAAATGGTTCAAAATAATGGTAAAACATGACAGATTTGTACATAAGTTTCAAGCTAAAAACAATGTAAGATAAAGAAATTTTCACAATTTTTTTTAATTTACTAGGCCATGTATGAGGTGCTGAATAGGTCTTGTTAAAATATGTGTTAGCAAAAATCCAACTGAATTAACCAAAAATGACATTATAATATGTAAAAAAGGCAGAGAAAAATCTTGGCTGAAGTATTGTTCAATTTTTTTTAGCCAAAAAAGGTCATACTATAACTACTTCTTTCAGTAGTACACTCATAATATCATTATATGAGTGATTTTTTTCCAGGTGTTTTTAATTTTATGACATATCAATTGTTAACATTAATTTTTTTGAAATTTGGTGTTTTAAGTTATAGCCCTTTCCTAAAACCTATTTAGGGAAGTCCGAATTTGGTTGAAAATGGAGATTTTGGAAGATTTGTTCCCCTTGTGGTATTACATCACATTGACGTAATGGACAGAGCTTTTACATCTAGAGAGCAAAGAAAATCAAATAAATCACACAAAAATTATACAATATTATCAAATAGAAGTAATCAAATGAAATGCATAGTTTTTGTATAGTATGAAGAATAATAATATACTTTTACAAACCTTTTTCTGATGGACAACTTTGTAGTGTGGAAGTCTTGGCATCATGATAGAGTGACGCGACCGTCCCCTGGCACAAGAGGTACAGGTTATTTCATCCTCACTATCAGAGTCACCATACATCATATCTTTCAGGAAAAAATCATCCATCTGAAATAAACTTGCAGGTGGATCCATATTGTTCGTTCTGAAAAATAAATGACATTCTGAGAATTTCTCTTTAAAATAAGGCAATATTCTGGTGTAAAATTTTATTTTGTTTTTCTTTTTTAAATCCTTCTGAACTCTTAACTGATATGGGTAAATGAATCATTTTTTTTTCAAATTTTTTCAAATTAAGTGCTAAAAATTTTATTTTTATGTTTTAATTCAGCAGCATTATATTATTTTGCATGTAATTGTGGACTTTGGCAACTTATGATTTTATCATACCAGTAATAGTAGATACTGAGATGTGTAAAAAGAATTTGGCCACTGTCATTTTTTCTTGCAGAAGTAAAATGAAATTTTATTTGTACAGGTAAATACAATGTATTCAAAAACGTTATTTACTCTCTGAAGTGAAAAAGTCTTTACTTGTACAATTCAGACGCCTGACTGACATTAAATGGCTAATAGTGGTCATGATAGTTGATTAACTTTATAAAGGACCTGTCATAGAAACTTCCTGTCAAAAATTGTTCCATTAGGCCAAGCAGTTTCAGAAGAGAAGACTTTTTTATGTTTTCAGTCAACGAGAAGCAAGAATTGTCAATAGTGGCAATGTTTTTAGTCCGATCAAGACAAAATGAGGTATTTTTATACAGGAATTCACATAAATGCTCCATATCAAATATAAATCTACATGTATTTGGCTAAGCAATTTCAAAGGAGAATTTATTTTCATCTTGCAGCCGGTCAGAAACAAGAATCTTCCATGGCAGCCGTGTTTTTTGTCTGATCTATAGAGTAAACTTTGTAAAGGACCTTGCAAAGATGCTTCAAATTCCTGTCAAACATTGTTCAATTTGGCAAAGCAGTTTCAGAGGAAAAGGTGTAATTATGTTTCAGCCCATGTACAATAAAAGATATAGAAATGTAACAGGTGTTTAGCACCCTCCATTAGCTGCACTAGTCTAGTGATTTCCTTTGACTTAGTAGAGCAGTTGAGTATGGTTTTTGAGGTCCTGGTTCCAACCCCAGTGGTGCTATGTTAATTTTATCTTAATTTTAAGTGACAAAGCTTGCTCTTCTGTTATATCGGCACCCAACTAAGTTGACAGGTTTAAAGTTACTATATTGTCATCATGGCATGAGGAAACTTAACTGAGGGAATTGAAGCGGATTGCCTTGTGTACAAAAAAAGTTACAAAACTGTAACAGGTTTATAACTCCCTCTATTAACTGCATTATTATTATTATCATGTTATTGGAAATGTCCTTTAGCTCAGTTAGTGGAATACTGTGCGAGATGTCCCTGGTCTGATCCTGGCCTGTGCTGAAGTAATACAGAAGCAAAGCTTCCGCTAAATGAAGATACTTTCCAACTAATCAAGCAAAGCATACATGTACCACCATATACATAATACAACATGTACAATGTGCTTGGATATTTTGTCCGCAAAAAAGTCTCTAACCAAACACAATTTGTTATAAATGACAGTACTCTCAGTTGGATATTGACATACAATGTATGATAAGAATATAAATTCATGTGCCTTAAAACAGTGTTGTTGCACCAAAGGTTCTTCACAGATGCTAGATTACTTGATGCAAATCTTTAATATTTTCATGGGCATCAGATGTGCATGATCATGATGTGGGTTGCTATCTGCCTTTGTGATATCATGAACAGTAGGAACACTCTAGACAACTTCTGTCTTCTTTTGAAAAGACCAATCCTGTTCTGACTGCTGGATGATCTCCCCTGTGGCAGGCATTTACATAGTAATTCAAGCAATGTAAGTTACTGTCTGTAAACCTGATTTTACTTTTTCAAAAGTAAAATGTGTTGCCATTTTTTAATCTCAATAAAATTTTGCAAAAAGATGCATCTTGGATAGTCTCTCTTGGCGAGGTTTAACAAAAAGCCCTGTAGAATGCCCACAGAGTAACATATAACTTAAAATGTACATGTAATTGCAAAATTTCTTTCTCATCTCAATACAAGTAAATCGTTAATATCATTAAATTTTGAAAATTTCATATTTTAGAAGACAAAAAAGTTACAGTCAATGGAAAATCCTCCACCTAAAACAGTTTTTAAGTGCCTGAATTTTTATATTTCATTGGACGACTCACTGGTTTCTACTTCCTGACAAAAAGTAAGTAAAATTTTCCTAAGACAAAGGTTTGAAATTTCCAAAAAGCCATTCTAAAGACAGTAACTATTTATTTTTAAGTCCGATTGTTCACTGGAATTATTTTTTTTCCAACAGGTGGTAAAATGCTTCGCTTCCCATTATATTAATGGATTATATGGATGTAAGTCGATTCGTAACAGGGTCGTTTCGTACCTGGGTCGTTTCGTAACCATGTTGATTTGTAACCAACGGTAAATTTACACAAGCCATTCGATTCATTTCATTTTATTTATTTATTCATTCATTAATTCATTCATTGTTTTATTTATTTGCATAAGATATTGAAACTTGAAAATAATTACCAAAAAAAATCTGAAGCTGACTTATAAAACAGAATATGCACATCACCACCCAACGGGGATGGGCTTGGGGGTAGGCTTTACTTGGACTTATTGTCTACCTATTTATTTATATATTTTTATTTATGTTATTAATTAATTTATTAATTTGTGTCAATAATGAACAATTGAAAATCTGAAGTGGACTAATATAACTATAAACTAATATAAGATATCATGCACTAGGTTCATGAAATCGTTACAGTCCGCGAAACAATTTATTAAGTGTTTATGAAAATAGTTTAAACTACTTATTTAGGTAATCCTGCACTAAGCCCATAGAATCTCTTGTAGTCCGCGAAAACTTTAGTAAGTATTTATAAAAATAGTTAAAACTCCTAAGGATATCCTGCACAAGGCATAGGAAATATTTTGTAGCCGCGAAAGTTGCCCAAGTGTTTACAAAAATAGTCAAAATTAAGTACTTAAGAAATCCTGTACAAGGCACGAAAATCTGTTGAAGTCCGCGAAAATTTTATATATGGGGAAGCTGTATCTAAACTTCAATTCTATGTTTAAAATGTCAATTCGAGATACATTACTTGTTCATTGTTTTTTATTGGGGAAATTTGTCATTTTTTATTACTTTACCTCATGTATATTTTATACCATAGCCATATCTGTGTCGATGAGTGTGTGTCAATAAATAATTTGAATTTGGAAAATAAACTAAATTAAAAGAAATCCTATAAAAGATAGTGGCAGCTAGTTATCTTTAGTCAAAATATCTCAGGTACGAAACGACCAAGTTACGAAAGGACCCAGTTACGAAACAGCCTGCACCCTTTTAGTCTTTTATAGAGGCAAACTTTGAAGTTAAATAAGGCGTACTCACAAAGTTCTCTTAAAAGTTGCAAAAAATGTCAAAATTGAAATTGCAGTCATATTCTTCTGAATTTTTGCATTAATTTGATCTTTTAATTTTATGCTATTTTATTTAAAGAAACAAATTACTCCTTCTTATATTTTTTATTAGATTAACAAATATCAGCTAAGATCACACTGAAAATAACCCTATTTGTGTATTTTGTATGTAAAAATCATTGCCTTAAAACAGGGCCCATAATTATTAAAAATTGTTTATGTTATAACATTCAGAAACATAATGGGCACGAAATTAATAGTAATTGTTTACTACTCTCAAACTGTATATTTATTTAACAACATTTGTGAGCATATTTTTCAAATGATATGAATTAGTTGAATGGAAATAGCTAACAGTAACCTTAATTTGGATGCCAGGATGAACCCACTCACAAATTATAGCGAAACAACAATCTACATGTACTCAGGGCAAAACTAGAACTACACATGTAGGATGAAACCACCCAATTCTGCCTGGAAAAGAAATGGCTCAAATTGTACACATACTTCAGATTTTTTATCCAAACACACTGTCAAACAACATTCAACATGTATATTTGGAGATTGAATTATCATTTTATGTTGTTTTTAATATATTTTTGGCATTTATTTATGTCCAAATATATTTGGAGGATTTTTCAAACACTTGTTTACTATTTATCTATGACTTTTTTGCCAATAAAATTTGAAAATTAAATTTACCAAAACATATGAAGTATTAATTGATTTATAATCAATGCTTTTTTCTTCTTTTTTATATTTAATTTATAATAATATTTTGTTTGTGAATCTTGATAAAAAAGTTGTCACCCAAGAGACAAAAATATTATGACATGCAATTTTCACAGGTAATTCTAAATTTACAAAAAAAATGTGGTCTATGTTCTTGAAAGAAGTAACATATACATGTATTATTATTAGTCTAGATATCATTTATACACACAGTGTCTGAAAAGATAGTATTAGTCTATGGTGAGATTACTTATACTTATCAAGATTATTTGGCTGATAGTTGTTACATTTTAATATCATAATTTTATTTTTGGGCCTTCATACAGCTTGCCATAAGGTGTGGTTGAAGGCCTTATATAATTAGGGTAACATGTACAATGTAGATGTTTGTAGTTGTCATGTTTTGAATGGCTGTCTCATAGACAGTCATGACAGTCATACAACACCTCCTTTTTCTATATTATTATCACTACTAACTTAAAAAATGGAGTGTTGTGCAATCTAATTAAAATTAGATCTCCCACTTGCTCCCTATTTTCATTTTGCTGTTTATTTGTCGCATGTGAGTATAAACAGCAAAATGAAAATAGGGAGCAAGTGAGAGATCTAATTTTAATTAGATTCAAGTGTTGTGTTAAGTCTTTTCATTGTCATATTGTTTGAAAATCCTAGCAAAATAGAACCCATAATGTGGTAAGAACAATCTAAAATAAACTCTAAATAGATAAACTGAAAATAATTAAATGATGTGTTTGGGTGTGTTGGGGAAAAATTTATGCCTAATTTTATATGCTAAAAAATTAGAAGATTGTACACTGGATTTTGTCAGGTTTTAGAGTGTATTCTGTATTACAGGGGAGAGGAAGTTTTACACCCCTATCACATATATGACAAAATTGATAAATACAGTATTGTATGTACTAAATTGGTTGATTTTTGACAAATGCTTTTATGAACTATTTACAGTGTATGGAAAACTCACCAACTATAAAACTTGAACAAACAGTAAGCAACGTTACAGGGATGATTTTTTTCCTCTTTACACATGATAAGTGAATTTCAGCTTAGGACAGTCCAAAGATTTCCATTAAGATTCTTATTCCATCTAACATGTCTAATCGTATTTGAATTCCAGTTTCTCATTGTCAGCCAAATCATCTGTGAACACACAATAGAAGCAATAGTTAACAGTGGATTCTAATAGTTTTTTTACACAGAAAATGACTTAACTCCAAGTTTTGATTGGTATCCATTGTCTGATTGCCATATTATTGTTTCAATTTGTTTAGGAATAAAAAAAATGATACTTTATTTTCAGATGTGGTAATGTGAATTTTTCCAGGAGAACCCAGTGTAATAAATGTGGTAAAGGTAAAGTATTATAATAATACATACAATATTTTTGTTATTCAACCTGATGTGTTTGATTATTCAAATTCAAATTGAATTCAAATTATTATTAGGATAAAGCACAGTTAAAGGACAATATGTCATTATACAATGTTCAAGACAAAACATATAATATTATCGTAGTAGTTTTAGTTAAAGAATGTATGTACCTATGTCATATAAAATTTGAACACTTGTCTTAAGCAGTTGCTGGATATAACCACCATCAAACATTTTATATATTGGAAGGGAGATCATGATAGTATACATGAATTTTCTGCTTGTTGATCAATGAATACTAAAAAATACATTTAAACTCAAACAAGGCTTCAAAGTTTGTTGTCAGACATAAAAAACATGTTTTCTGAGTTGAGTTGAGTTGAATATTGCAAACTCTAAATCTAGTTGAAAAGTTTTACACTTTTCTTGTCTACGTATAGTAAAAATTGATTTAAGACAATAGTTCTACAGGTACATGTATCCAAATATTAATTCAGATCAAAATCATTGTTCTTGGTCACAGGCATGTTAAATCACATACATGTACATGTATTTGACTTCTCTTGTTAATAAAGTATACACCATCCAATGTCTGACCAGTTTCTTAAAGACTATTCTTTTATGTTATTTTTTTGCCAAAATTTGATATTTACAGAAAAGAAGGATGGGATGATATTTAAGAAGGGAGGGACAGAGATAGGAAAAGGTTTAGCTGAGAAAAGTAAAGGATTGTTTAGTGCAGATGATTGGCAGTGTAAAAGGTACTGATTTTAATTAATATGTTAATTTATAGACATATACATCAATGAATTGAACAGGATTGACCAGTAGCATGTCTCATAAAAATATTGCTTTGAAATACATATCTCATGTTTGTCTGTAGTTTATAATGGAGATACCACTGGCGCTTAAATACAACCAGGAATCACAAAAATAAGTGAGGCTGCAATACTTTGGCTTTGTATACAAAAAACAAGAATTCCATAAGAAACATAAACTGGACACAAGCATTGTTGGAAACACTAGGGGAAAAACATAGGAAGTTAAAATTGCAACTGAATTGAATAATTACATGCATAAAGTAACCAGACATTGAATGGTTTCACATCTACCTGTTTTATGAAACCATTCTTTCACAAAATTACAACTATGCACTCCAAAAAGTAGTTATTGTTTACATCTTAAATAATGGATCCTTCTGGGATGCTTGTTTCTTATTTAAGGCATATACCATTAACTTAATCATGTACTTATCTTCCTATCCTAATGGATACATGTAGCCCTTGATTTTGAAAAAAACATATATGTGATTAACATACTGGAATGAAATACAAGTCCCCATTGTTTTGCGATAAAATGTAATTTTTTTTTTCCCAGTTGTGGAAATGTGAACTGGGCCAGAAGGATGACATGTAATCTATGTAATGCTCCAAAATATGGCAAGCAGGAACAAAGAACAGGTATAAATTAGTCTATCATATACCCTGCAAATTCAAATGTCATTTACTATCCGAAAAACATTCAAACTTAACTGTTATTTCCAGAAGAATTTGTCTTATCCAAAGTGTTTGGTAAAATAAATTTTCTATGCCAAAGAAGAAAAAGCATATAGGGTACATGTGTGTCAAAAACTTTTCACAGATTTAACATGATTAATTTATGTTTTAGTGACAAAGTTGTAATAAGTTACAAATGATAGATACATTAAATCTGTATGAAATATTTGTTATTTCTGTCCATTTAACTGGCTGAAACAGTTATCCTTACAATTTACCAAAGGCTATTTTTCATGCAGCTTTCCTATTGAGGTATTTCATAACTAATTTTTTTTTTGAAAAGAAAAGCAAAACAAGACAAAATCAACTACAATGTAAAACATGATTATCAACTAGTCAGCTAAGATCATATCTGTCCTATCAACTAGTCAGATAAGATCATTTCTGTCCTATCAACTAGTCAGATAAGATCATTTCTGTCCCACCATTGAGCTTAAATGGATAAAATAAACACATATTTAATTCTTTTCTGTTAACCTAGTTTCATTTGAATAAGTGTACCAGGGTGGGAAGGCATGTTTGACATTAATCAACAATCCAAAGGACTATTTATGAACCATATTAATTTTATTTGCATCAACAACCAAGAGAGATATTCAAAATCACCTTCCTACACCTTTACCTTCTTAATTTGTAAGATGTATAATTGTAGGATTTGGAGGAGGTTACATGGAACGAGATGAAGTTGTGGAGTATGTTAAAAGGGAGGATGATGATGATGCTGAATATGATGAGGTAAGGTCCATTTTCAAATCACTATATAAGTTTTTAGTTGTTACTAGAAAGTTTGTTTACTGAACCAAGGTCATACCAAGTACAAATGTATAGTTGAAGTTTGTAGGTATTTGTAATTAAAACTGTTATAGTTAAAGTGGGACTGTGTGGCTTTGTGGTTTAAGTAGCTGATTTTATCTTGTTCTAATCCCTTTAGCCTATAACCTGTACAGGCTTTGTGAGACACATAAAGGGGACACTAGACTCACAGCCTCATGTAATGAGCTTTGTCAGTTGTCTGTCCAAGGTTGGAGGTGTTCTATGGGTATATGTGGATCATGTTTTTCTGGCATATATTCATTATTCTTACTTTATAATACAATTAAAATATTGTTGTAAGTGGCATTAAGCTCCAATTAGACAAATACTTGTAATAAAATTGAAAAACTGTTCATATAATACAGCTTCTAAAATGGTGAACATTGAATTTTTTAAATAAAAAATATGGAATATATTCCAGAGAGACATGATCCACATCTTATATACATTTAAAACTAGCATTCAAAAGCTGTGTAAAACGCTTTTCTGGATTAACTTTCATCAGACACGCTAGAAGATAAAAAAGAAAGAACCGTGCAACTTTATGAATTCTATTATCATTCATGGACCAGTTGAAATATACAGTTCATGACGTAATATTCTCTTTATTATGTAATTTTATAGTTTGGAAGGAAAAAGAAAAAATTTAGGGGATCGACAGAAACCAAAATTGAAGAAAAACCAGTTGAACCAGTTCGCGAAGAGGAAGAGGAAGAAGAAGATGACGATGAAGATGTATCTAAATACCAACTAGATTCAGAAGAGGTAAGAACAGTGTCCATCACTTCACAAGCTTAAAAACAAGGTATTTTTTGGTCTCACCAGAGACGTACAAGAAAGTGACTGGCAGTATACCACAACTAAGAAGTAATTTCCTATCTTGTAGCTTTAACCTAAGGAGAACATTCAAAACATCTATATCACAAAATTATGAACATTACAATTACAAAACTTTGAAATTCTAAAACATTATATCAATCGATCTGAATAGCTTTATATCCCCTTTTGATGAAATGCAGGACTTACTTAAAACTTGCCTCTATACTATACCATTTAGAAAAAAAAGAGTTTCAGGCCCTTCTCCAAAAATTGTGTGGGGACATTTTTCGTTGGTTTTATTTAAGAGATGTATGGCATTGCTGCAAGATAACTCCTTTGTAATGTACTGTGCTAAATTTGTAAATTGACTAACAATAGTGATCATAAATAAGAGTCTGACACTCATTTCTAAAAAGACATGTATTAACAGAGCAACCTGCAAGCATCGAATAAAGATATGAATACTCATGACCAGGATTACATTCTTTGATATTTTTGTTTGTCATACAAGTCAAAATAACTTGTTTCCAAAATGAAACTATGAAAATTTTTTTTTAAAAATGGACACTCACAGCATTTTGACCCAGAAAGGGCCTGAGAAACAAATAATTTTGTTGGAATGGCCCTTAGAATCACTGTAGCTTATCATAAAAAATTGAACATTTGTTCACTTCTTTTTTTCAAACAGCTTTGCCTTTTTAATCACACAACATACTTGATGAGATTTAAGAAATAATTCATGGCAACCATAATTTTTGATGATTTTAACATGGGTTGAAGTTGTTTTCACATAAAATTTGTGAAAACAATGACAGCCCATGTTAAAATAGAAACAAGTTATGTCTGCCATGAATTATTTCGATTCAAATATTGTGAATACGTGAATATTTAAAAAAAAAGATGTTTATTTTTTATATATGCTGTGCACAAAATTCATTGGGAAATTGCCGTTTTTGTGCTCAAAACATATTGTGAAATCATAGCACCTGAAAGTCATAATTTATTGGAGATTTTACTTAGGGTATATCCTGTTGACGCTTTCAGGACCCCATATTAAAATTGTCTGTTTATCTGCCAAAGTTTGATGGTTCTCTGCTGGAACACCACGTTTCTCCACCAAATATAATTTGCTGAAAATGATGACAGTCCCATCCAAACAAACAAACATTCTTCATTTGAAATCTGCTTGTATTTTTTATTCTGCTTTCTTTCATCTGTGGCCAGATTTCTGGATTTTGACTATTTTATCCTGGTAAAATCTCTTACAAAGTACAAAGTATTTATCTGTACATACATTATGCACAATTTCTAGATTTTATACTTTTCTGTCCTGTACCCATATATGCATATTTAACCTCATTTATTTGCCAGGCGATACTAAATGTTTGCATTGGAAATAAATTAAAGTTAATTTTTGTTTTTACAGGAAGAAGATGATGGAGGAGATGCCAGCAAATATGACCTTGCAGGAAGTTCTGACGAAGATGATAAGAGAAGGTCATCAAGGTCTTCCTCAAGATCGTCGCGGTCACGATCTCGCTCATCTTCCAGTTCCAGTTCATCATCCTCATCTTCAAGGTCACGATCTAGATCCAGGTCAAGGTCATCTTCTAGATCAAAAAGAGATAGAAAAAGAAGTGGGAAGTCTAGGTCAAGGTAACAGTAGCAAGGGTTACATGGTAAAGGTTAAAAAGGTCATTATCAACTTCTATATATCATCTTTGTAAATCGGTGTTTTAAAAAAACTAAGATTTTCTCATTTTTTGAATGATGAATCATCCTCAGGTAAGTTCTGCAATATGATATGCAATTTTTAAAATTTGTTCAGTAACATAATTTTTATGGCATATATTGGTCATTGGAAGTCAATTTTTATAATGATTTTTAAAAATTTCCTCTATGTATTAATGGTTGTCAGCTAATTCTTTACCTGCTGGAGGTATAGGTTTCATTGTAGTGACCTACTTCTTCTTAAACAATTGTCAAAAAAGTTCTGCTGAAACCATAAGTTTTGTGTACCATGTGGCCGTCATCCAGTCCTTTAAGGATTGGTAACATTATTTTTTAGCTCACCTGGCCTAAAGGGTTCCTTGGATGGTCCTCTTTAAAAATTGTGTTCAGATTTGCTGAGCACCATCCAACATGGCCGCCCTGGCTCGACATAGTTAAACATTGGACTCCTCTGAAACCCCGGAGTAAATTTTAACCCAACTTTGGTGGAATGGTCCCTAGATGGTCCTCTTTAGAAATTTTATTCAGTTTTGCCGGGCGTCATCCAATGTGATCACCACTGCTCTGCATAGGATCCTATAGGAATTTTACATTTTCATCAATAGAACATAGGGGTCTTCCCAATTTTTCCCATATATCTCAAAAACCATTAACTTGAGCCAAATTCTGACAAAGGGTAAAAGTGTTCATCATGATGAAATCTATCAGTGGTAAAATTTTTGTGGAATTCCCTTATCCCTTGTAGGAGTTAATGCCCTTTTAAGGTGATTATATTAACTAATTTTGAAGTTATAGTTTCAAAATTCTTCTCTAAAACGTCAGAGCCAGTTGTCCTCTACCAAAATTTTATACAGCATTCCTTCCTGGCAAGGATCAGTGAGGAGTTTCTGTCAGGTGAGCATTACGGGCTCCTAAGAGACTCTAGTTTACCAAAGCTCACTTGAGGTTGCCTGTTGTATGCTTTTATGAAGTGTAATAGGATTACATGTGAGCTGCAATGACTGTGTCTGTGACACTGCCATCTGCTAATTTCTATTTTTATTCAGAAATTATAAGAGACAACTTCATAAAACTTGGCTGGATGGTGTATGGTGACAATGGAATAGAAAAAGGGGGATATGGAGTAAATATTCATGGCACGAAAATCATTTGCACCTAAAACTGATGATTTTGACCTTATTCATGGTCTTTATTTTCAGCTTAGAAAAACTGCTTTTTCACTGAAAGTTTTGTCTAAGTTTTTGTTTTCTCAGAAAATATTCTGAATATTTATATGAAACTGGTTATGATTTTATAAATGATTGATAATGGTAGCTTGACGCCATGTCAGCAATATTTCAGGAACATTGTGGAAATATATAGATGACCTTGACCTCAATATCATTTAGAAAAATATTTTTAGAATTAGAAATTGCCTTTTCTGAATGTTGCCAGTAGTTCAAATTTTTTGTTTTTGCAAAAACAGTATTTGATATCTGTATTAAACATTTCAGGAAGTTGCATGGGTATAACACACAGTTTGCCTTTGATGTCCCGAAAATCTTTGTCTAAACAATGTTGTATAAGTGAACATACCACTAATCCATGGAATAATGTACAAGCTAATTGGTGGATGTTGCTAGCACCTAATTCTACTGTTTATTTTGTTACCATTTTTTAATTGCAAAACTAATGACTTAAATATATGAAAATAAGAAAATTATAAATTTTATGAATAAATAAATAATTTGGGATAGTCACTTGACCTTTAAGCAAAGCATACTATACCGCTCTTTTATTATACAGATCAAGATCACCAAGTTCCAAAGTTAGAAGAAGGTCAGGATCAGAATCGTCATCCAGATCATCAGACAGGAGATCAGGATCAAGGCGGTAGAGGTTTGAGCAGTAAACTGTGTCCTTTAAAGGATACATGTAAAATCATGTATAAAGTCATGCAATGTCATTTGTTGCATTTTTAATTTCGAGCTGAAATTGTGTATGAAATGCATAAATAACTTCAATAAAATGCATGAAATATATTTTTAGAAATCGTCATCAGCACTTGTGAAAAGTAAAAGAATGCAATGTATT
This sequence comes from Geukensia demissa, assembly GCA_034783895.1. Classification (NCBI taxonomy): domain Eukaryota; kingdom Metazoa; phylum Mollusca; class Bivalvia; order Mytilida; family Mytilidae; genus Geukensia; species Geukensia demissa. The sequence goes on from JARWCS010000005.1 coordinate 1,050,913, forward strand.
TACTGATTAAAATCAAACAAAATAAGTTCAAATCTTGTTACTGTATTAACATCATTAGAGTGCAGTCTCTCTGACATTTACCCCAGATCTTTTCATCTTCAAATATAAAACATGTGCCCAATCCATTTGTTTTGAACAATGAAATTCATATTTTAAGTAGTTAAATTTACCTTAGATAAAATAATATTATGAAAAAATAAATATTTTATTTTTCCTGTTTTGTAGATAGAAGAGCTGGTTAATATGGTATAATTCTATTCGGAGACACAGCTAAAGTTAAACAGATGAAGATTATTGCTGATTTTATGTCTGTTATATTGCAGTTCCTGTTGATGATTTACTTTTTTATGTACTATGTTATAAGGAGTAGGTTGTCAGGTCATTAAGGCTGGATTTTAGCCCAGAAAAACCAGATACGTCAAATAATTCAAAAACATCAGATTTTAATCTTGTTTTTTGTCATGTTTCTCAAAATTTTCGAAATTGGCCTAAAATGGCTCATATCTTTATTTTCATGTATTGGAATTTTTTCAAATATTTTGATGTAAATATTTCACCTCGGATTATTGGATTCTATTTTAGGGAATTTTAATGATCAAATAATTTGTGAACCTACTCCTTTAATAATATACTTATAACTTAAACATGAGTGTCAGTTTTCATGTATGTAAAGGTGATAAAAAAGTTTGCTTCTCAAACCAGTTTTTTTCAGATTTCAATATTGGAGGTGTAGTTTTTAATTATTTTTTCATATCATTTAAAAAGCCTAATAATTGATGTATAAAAGGAATGATAAATAATAGATATTTGTTTGTAGCCTAATCTAAAGTTTTTGCCATGGACAAAAAAACCAAGTTCTTATCAATACCAGAATATCCGAATTGTTAGACCTGGTTTAGGAGGTATTGCTTTAACTGTCCCAAACACAAGTCAGAAATCATGCTCAGTTCTCTTCAAAAGTGATAAAATCTACACAAAGTTTTATGCTATATTCTTGCAAAATGATATCCAGGCTTCAGTTTTGTAAAACATCTCAGTTTGAGGATTTCCTCAATTTTCTCTCAAATCAAAAACTTATCAAATGACAGCATTTTCAGTATTTGAAGAAAAACTCAGATTTGAGGGAAAGCTCAACTTGAGATGTTTTATGAAACTGAAGCCTTTTCTATTTGCCTAATTTCTCAAAACTGTAATTTGATCTGTGTGTCCGTCAGCATAGCTGTTCTTATGCTTTAATCATCTGCATCGTCAGCAACATCGTATTTGGTCAGTTATTTTGAAAACTTGCACCCTGGTATTTTATATTGAAGTTTTATATCCTGGATTTGTTTCAGCCTATATTTTCATAGAACTTTGGAAGACAACAAATTGATTTAAATGAAAGCATTTTTTAAATGTAAATCTATTGTACAAAATGTCTTCACTATGTCCATATCAAAGTTTTGTTTTGAAGAAATCGTATATTGTGGATTGAATTTAGCAAAAAATCCCTGAAAATTGGTTTCCCTTTTCTAATGGTCTAATCACTCTATTAACAAGATAATGTCATGTATGATTGTTGTTTACTCTGTGACATATCATTTCCATAGAAATCCAGAGCTCAAAAAGTTTTCTAAAATATGAGAAGGGAGGGAACAATCTTGAAAAATGGAAAGTTTATTAATGAGGGGGGGAAGGAGGGGTTCTGATCCCGGCTTCCCGTTGAAAAAATCTGGCAATCCCGAAATGCTTTTCCTGAATTCCCGTTAATTCAAGTTTGAAATTTTGAAGTTTTCTCGTGTTTGGAGTATAGTTTGCTTACGAGTGAGCACGG
>JARWCS010000005.1:1102800-1113347 GCA_034783895.1 Geukensia demissa
GGCAAAATAGGTATCACACCACCGGAAAGTTGGTAACCGCAATGGTCCTGACTTGGTACAGGCATTTCAAAAGAAATATAGGTTTTAGTGGTGACCAATTGATAATTTGTCAATTTTTTTATTTTTAGTTTATAATTTTCATCCGTGCTTTGCATACCGTTCGCAAACGTTCCTTTATAGATTGTTTTTGCTTATTGTTTTGTCGAAGGTTTTAGTCTTTTCATCGGTTTTGGACACTTCCTGTTACGACGAAGATCAAAACCAACTTCTGTATATCAGAGAACACCATTCGAATGTAGTTCCCCGTATAAAAACAATTAATTTTTATTTATAAATTTTGGTGACTTCTGCGTGAATTTTAGAAACGTTTTCAGTAGAATTATAGAAAAGAGGATAGTACCACTTGTTGTAAATAGTTTTAATAAGCATTCATAGGTAAAAGTAGGGATTGGTTCCAGTGCAAAAATGTCAAAATTAAAGGTTGTCGGCAGGGAAAGGAAACCAAACTGAACTTTTATTTTGAGAGACATATCTCGCGTTGGCGCTGATGAAATTTTCTACAAATTGATTTAATCTCAGCACATGAGAATTCTTTTAACTGGTAGAAACCTTTTTTCAATTTGTTTTTACAAATAAAGCACTGTAAATTAATTGTGTTCTCGGGCCTTAATTACATAGTGTGTTTTAGTAAAATATATATAAGATATCTAACGTAGAAATGCATCAGTGACAAGTGATAAACAATCTGTAGAATATTTACGACAATTTTTCTGAGCAACAAACATTAAGATTTATACATGAATCAATAAAATGTATATAAATATTGTTACAATGCTCTTCTTATCGATCTATTTTCATCATCATTCAAAGTCAGGTGTACAAAATTGAAACAAATTTTATAAGAGGAATGAAAATAGCTAATGGCGGCTAGCAGTGTGTAAAATGTCGCGATGCAATCGGTCGGAAAATAATTGATATAATCAGTTTGGGCTTATAGTTATGCAGCTTACTGACTTCATACATTTCTAATAACGATTTATAAATAATAAACGAGCTATCATCATATAAGTATGTAAATAGTTCGTGTCACAATAGTTGACAATAATTATATGTACACGCTAGCAGACGACAGGTCTTTTCAAAATCGATACGAAGCAGAAGACAAGCTAAAGGGATGACCATGCTGCTGATCAACGTTGCCATAAAAAGAAATCGGTGGTAAAACCGTTCATTCTCGCTGTGTTTGGTACCTGCTGAACTACGGTGCTTCTCACACGAGACAAATGTACTACAAACAATTAAGATTGGATTTAAAGTCTGTCGCATGAATCAGTATGATAAAAAATTAAGCAAATAGTTGTTGCTTTATATTAACGCAAATTTCAAACAGGTTTGTGTCGGGATTACCAACATGTTTGTCGTTCAGTACGGTGAATTGAATTTCTTCTTGTAAAAAGTATCACATGACTTTAATTTATTAACATGGGTATGGAATCATTTAGACATAGTATTCTGAGAACTGTGATATGACAAAAAGGAAAAGACTGAATTATGACACGAAAAGAAACTCTAATAATACATTCATTTTGTTTGATGGATTAAAGCGGTTCCATAATAAGATTACTTTTTAGTTGCGTAAACAACTGAACGATACCGTAAACCTAGAAACGTCATCTTTGCCTGACAACTTCTATCCAATATGTCATATCAAAGCCAAAGGAAACATTATTTTCTAAAGACCTGTCTAGAGTTTATTTACAGTGGTTGATCAGTGGTAAATCTTGATGTGTTAGGAGCGTGCGTTCTATTGATTTCTGATAGAAAAGAACAAAGTTAAACCTCAAGACGGAGGACAAACAGAAAAATGAATGTTGTGGGCCAATTCCACATCTAAATGTTACATGTAGGAACATGTGCCGTTGCCAACGAAGGGTAGGTCTTGATTATTGACACTTATGTGTAATTTGTTTTACTTAAACGAGATTTATTTTTTTAATCTGTTAAAGGAACGGGTTAAAAATCGGTTCATGTTTAAATATGAAACGAGACCTGGGGTATTAAATATGCAATGTAATGGAAAAATTTGCTAAATCGTATAAACCGTGACGTTCAAGCTTGGTATTAGATATCAGTTAATCCTTTTGGTATTTTTGTAAAGTAAAACTTTCCATTGTTCTTTCTGAAAGTCATTTAAAGACACCAAACATAGTGATAATAAACACATAAAGTCAGATGTATCATTTAGTTACTATTTCTCCGGAATTAAAGCCCAATTTTAGTAGACTTAACATATTATATTTTATGCAGAGCACATTGAAATCAGGAACGTTACATTAAGCCTCTCCGTCGTCCTTGGTACATGTATGTCAAAGTTGGGTACACTATTTTATATAGATTTCTTATTACCTTACATAGTAAAAACACACGTTTCGCGTCCTTGGGGAGCCACAATTTGGGACACGAAAGCCAACAACGACTGATCTGTACAATTTTTAATTTAAATTGAATTCGACCTTTCAATAAAACCATCTGCTCAGGCTTAAACCGAGAAAGATATATATAACTAACGGGAGCGATTACGGTTAACGTCTGTATCCGGAATCGCGATACAGACCTCAGTTTAATTCCACAACACATGTACAACGCACGCTTACAGTTTGTCATTTTACCAATTTTTAAAATGTATTTTAATATATAACGTTGATTTTTGTAAGGGTGTTATCTGCAATGCTAGTAAATATTTTGGGGTATTTTAACTCAAACAACCTTACCTCAATGTGTATCAGACTTACATGGGTATATTCTCTACATCCGATCAAGGGGTTCCATTGAGATTAGAATCTCAGTTGAATATCGTTGCTATCTGCAATAAGAAATGAACAAACAAATGGTCGTAAATCATGCCATAAAACAACTTGCAAAGATGAACAAACCATAACCTCTGAAAGATTCAGCAACATGGACTCAGAACTAAGGTACTTTGTGAGAGACAGAAGTTCCCACCCAAAACTGCAGAATTTGTCCTTATTTCCTATACGGTTTCCTGTAGTTAAATGTTTATTAGAATAAAAGATGAGTAGGACATCTTGAAAGATGATACTCTAGTAGTTTGGTACATGTACATGTAGCAAAACATTTATTCCTAAGACAAACATATGACCAAAATTCCTTACTTGGGACAGGCAAATGAGACATAGGGTTAAACTAGTTGTGTGGAATCCCAAGCCACCACCAGCGAGTGGTCAAAGGATAAAATCAAAGAAAACAAAAGCAGTAAAAGACAAACTACAAAAATCAAACAGAAAGTCACCCAATCTGACTAGAGAGTACCTTAACTACAACAAATATAATATACAAAACTGCATGCAAAAATAAGACACCTCTCTACATAATAAACGCTCGCAGTTACATTAAGATAGCTCAGGTTCATATTCTTGATGATTAAACATCAAGCCATTATTGCACTTTTTATACTTTATAAGTAATAATAATTTCTGTAATAAATAAAAAAAATCAAGTAACGGACTTGCTGTACATTACAATAGACACTTATGTCCAAATATCGCAGTAGATAGTTAGATAGTTAAGTTTTGTTTTTCTTTTATACAACTTTAACTTTACACCTACTGGGGAAAATTCTTTTATTACGTCTATTGAATTAAAATAGAATATATGGTTCTTTCACGATAAGACATCAGTTACATGTTTCATCATCTTTTTCGATACATCGCCCGGTTTTTACGCCTGGGGAAAAACCTCGCATAACAAGCTGACCGTTAGTAAGCCGGGATTTTACTATTTACTAAGGTTATAGATTTGATGTGTTCTCAGAACTTTTTCATGGAACTACATGTAATATTAACACTCTATAGTTGCTACTCTACTCTAATACAAATTTGACATTGAAAGCCATCTTGTTTTCTTGTCGCGAAATTTGACAAAGACGCTCGATAAGTGTGTAAAAAATTCTCAGAGTTTCTGTTTTGATAGTTGTTTTATTTTTATGAATTTTGCACCTTCTCAGAAGTTTTTGTTTCAATGTTTCAGCCATTTGAAATGGCCGTCGGTATACGTTTTTACCTGTCGACTGAACGCAACGGCGGTTTATCCAAGAATTTCGATTCATTTTTGTCAGATATATTCAGAATGCTGAACAATCCAATTACAAAGTTAATATCTAAAAAGTGTTTCTTTTATTGATTGATTGCTGCTTAGCATCTAGCGGGCTATTTCAGCCATATTAAGGACGGAAACAAGTTAAAAAACAGTATGTCAATAAGTAGACTATTAGCAGAGGAACTGTGAAAGGCGTCACACTAACGGTTAGGATAGGTCGGAAAATTTAGCCTTGTGACTGACCCCCTACTGACCACTCAAAATGAGCTGTTACAAAGATTCTTTAACGTGCGTAGAACGTGCCAATTTCCCAGGTACAACCTTTGCGAAGGGGAGGTCGAGTATTTATACATCCCACTCGGACCATCGGACGCCCCGGCCCCCTTTAGAACAGTCTTACCTGCAGGCGGAGAAACCGAACGACCTATACCCGGCCGCCCTCGGGAGGGGGTTGGTTAAAATATACGGCTAATTATTTCTTCTGTTCATGTGATATTACATTATTAAGCCATCTGGTCAGTAATATCTTCAATCATTTCCAATATGCCTGGAAAATGCAGTCTGTTGGTTCATTAGACATTTTTAAGATATGGAAATTAGGCAACTGAATTAGTATAAGTGCTTTCGCTATTTGAGAATAGTGGTCCTTGGATTAATATAAAGAAATTCTGGAGGAAAATGTATTGGAAACCCCATTTGATCCTTGTCATTCACTGTAGTTGCCTGGTATTCGTTTCGCCATTTTGTTTATTTTTTCAAGCTATCTAGTAATTCGTTACGATCATAGTCAACCAGGACCAAAAATCGATAACACCATTGAACTGTAATCCGCGATTATATTTTCTGATTTATAACATCCTTATTCTGTAGATATTAGCAAATACAAGTCAGCGGATATATTTCTATTTACAATAAATATCACATGAAATTGATTTTCCTTTAAATAGTTTAATTCTCAGTTTTTCCTTGTTGTTTGGATCGATAAATCGCGTGTATTACAATTATAAGTAATAACATCATCAAATACGGATCTTTATTGAATTTCAATATGAACAGTAACAACTCTTCCTGGGCTCAGCAGGTCAGAGAAATTAATTATTTCGATGTTATCCGTTTTAGAATCGCTTTGTTTAATTAAATATGTGTATGTTACTTAATGAAATAAACGACAAAGATATCTTGCTGCGACAAAAAGGAACATGTTGTGGAGTCGCGTCGTGGATGACTTAACAAAATCATTGAAATGTTGATAAAAATGGAAATTTATATCACGAGTGGACAAAATTTAACCACCAATGTAATACCAAAAACCTCTTGGACCACAGGTGCAGGACGCGTAATAATACTACATAGTGACCACAGGTGCAGGACGCGTTTTAAAAAGTGTATGTAGTATATTTAGTATATTTTATTACGCGTCCTGCCCCTGTGACTTGGGACGTGATCGGTTTAGACGTCAATTTGACCCGTTGCCCTGTTTTAAAAGGTGATACCGACGTTTCCAATCAGAGCATGAGAATAATGACTGTCTGGGCAAGCCGAACCTGTAGACATCTTGCCAAATACAATCATTTTATAAAAATAAACATGGGGAAATATATTTATTCATTTTAAATTTGTTATTCTTTTTTTAAATTATGATTAATTTGTTTTCGAAACAATGAAAAATACTAAAATTTTTCTGCTTAAAAATCAAATTGCATATTGCATAGCGATATGATATTTAAGCAAAAAGGTCTTTAAACAATACTGTAGTCATATTCAGCTAAGTTACGACAGATTCTTTGTTAATATCTTTGAACCATGTTAACAATGTATGTGAAATGAACTGATTAACTAGAGCGTAATAAACGTTGTAATAGTAATGTCGAATAAACTTATACAGAAACGAAAACGGTAAGCTCTTTCTGTTAACGGGGCATCTGAAATTTTCAGTTTTAATGATTTGTGGCTGCTATAAATTCACAGTCAGAGTGGTAAATAATAAAACGATTTTTGCACATACATGTACTTATATGTACACTTCAACAGAAAGGAACGATGCCGTGGGACTGCAGTGGTATCACTAGAGCGAGAGCCATCATTTCAGTGGATTCATAATATCAGCTTTATTTATGTCGTTAATTCAAATGTATGATTTTCTTGCCAATTCTTTCAATTCTATAGATGAATTTGCTGTTGTTATGGTGGTCTTTTCTTTTTGAAAATGGTTTCCAAGCTGTACAGATATTTTTTCTGCTTACATATTATAAACATTTTTTTTATTATTTTTTACCTCTTATGAGCAGTTTGGAAGTACCACTTTACCCACTGTATTTGATGCCACTGAGTTCTGTTGATATAAGCACAGACAGTTTCAAATATTGAATGGAATTCTGCAGGTTAACATAACCGCATTACAAAATTGGGAGTCGAGTTGTGTAGCATCCATTTCTGAGACCCAAATATGGATACTGTTACAAGTCGGTCCCAAGAGGAAACAAACTGACATGAAATATTCCAAAATGTTTCCAACGGAAAGGTCATTATTAGAGTAGGTTAATAATTATCCAGTGATAAGAAGCATGGTTTACGTCTTTCAATTTCAGCATTTAACATGTACATATATTATCGTACGTCATGTCATTTTTTTCTCGAAATTTGGTATTACTTTTTGCTTAATAAATTATTGTTTGTCTTAACTGTGTGTAAAGAGGTGTGATTTTGAATTCGTTACAAGTGGACCCTGTTTTGACCAGAATGAATTTAATGATCTTGCAGAACTCCTTTCTGCCTACTCAAAAACTAAATTATTTTTCCGATGAATCCAAATCGATGGGATAATTTTTTATTACTTACTATCAAATAAAGTGCTTAGCTTGATATAATTTAGTTGGTATGTAGCGAGATAACATTAGCGAACTAGAAAATAATCCATTATAGACATGTTACAAACTCCGTATAAATCATAAAACCTTCCATTTAATTTCTGTTTCCAATCGTATAAACACAGAATTTGAATTTCTCTCATGTGTATTCTTCGTTTATGTTGGGATTTTATTATGCGTGCAAACGGTCAATAACATAATGTCTCTTCGATTCCTTGCATGCAATGCAAATTATGGTTTTATACTTATGCGTTTCTGGTGGTGTAACGATATAATTGACAAAGGAAAGTGATTTTTTCTTCTATTATTTTCAGCTCTGGACAAGGGCGTGAATCCGACGGAACAAGTAACTTGTCTTCACGCAGCGCCTCAATACACTACGACACCAATAGATGTAAACGCGATTCTATCGCATTTGAACCACAGGGTTGTTCTACAACTACAAATAAATATCACAGCGTTCGACGGCAGCGTGATACATCAAAACAAGAAGTGAAAATAACACCGAATCCAATATCATTAACATCACAAGCTACGACTGTCTTACCGACGAATAACTCAATCACATCGATGCAAGTTTCAATGGATATGGGGTTGCCAGGCGAACCTGGTACTGGCGGGTATTATCCTTACCATGACAGTGGACCCGCGGACCCTAGTGCTATTGCTAGGAGTAAGGAACTATCAAAACGTGTGGTATTAAATGTTGGAGGTGTCAAACATGAAGTATTATGGAGAACTTTGGATAGAATGCCTCATACACGTCTAGGAAAATTAAAATCGTGTAATACAAATGAAAGTCTGATGGAAATTTGTGACGATTATTCAATTGTTCATAATGAATATTTCTTTGACCGACATCCAAGGTCGTTCGCTTCTATTTTAAATTTTTATAGAACGGGAAAATTACATCTTGTGGAAGAAATGTGTGTGTTGTCATTCAGTGAGGATTTAGAATATTGGGGAATAGATGAATTATATTTAGAATCATGTTGCCAACACAAATATTATCAAAGAAAGGAACATGTTTACGAAGAAATTAGAAAGGAAGCCGAGAGTTTACGGCAAAGGGACGAAGAGGACTTTGGCACAGGAATGTGTGCTGGGTGGAGACAAAAAATTTGGGATCTATTAGAAAAACCGACAACGTCAATGGCTGCACGCGTAAGTTTCTATTTACATGTTTATTTAGAAAAGAAAAATATTCTTTTTATTTTGATTGTGTACTCTTAAATTCCATGGCTGTCTGGTGCCAAACGTATAAATCCAATGCCAGTATAGAAATTCTATGATGTAATACACAGTCATTGTTAAGTTATAATATATGTACGAAGACTGTTGGTTTCAGGTGTAAAGTACAGACTAAGATCCATTATAAATTAATAATTGATGCTTCGAACTAACGGGAAACTCCTTAGGATAGCCTTAAGATATACAGATTATTGACATTTGATTGCATATTTTATTTACTTTTCGTCCATATAATTAGAACAAGTGTGGAATCTCTATATTGTGTAGTGTAAAATATACTGTGCATTCATAATAAACATCTTCCATTAATTTTTCTGCCGATATTAATTACCGTAAGATACGAGGTAGTACATCTGTTTTAATCGTAATCTTTTTTTGTTATCTGTTTAATAGTAAACATCTGCCAAGATTTGAGTGTGGGCGTTAATTTTCATGTGGCAAACATCTATTTCTGGTTATCTGGGGACAGTGCATGTGCTCTGTGTTACGCTTCTACAAGGACAAAATCGATGAATTTTACATAATTAGTTTTTTTATTTTTATAATTTTATTCTGATCGATAAGTAATGTCCTGCTTCAACAAATGGGTAACAGAGATAATTTTCGGATAAAGCAAATCTGTGTAATATTCTTTTACAACTTGTGTGCAACGAGCTAATTAACAATTGTACGTTAATGTCCCTACATGAGATGCTTTAATAACGCTGATCCTATTGCACTGATAAACGTAATTGTTGCCATGAACACTGATTTTATAACAAAATATTTAAATAGCTCTACTAAGTTTCATGTGCTAGTATGTTCGTTACATTATTTCATATAATGATGTAGCCCCAGATGTAAGCATTAATGAAATTTGACGTAACAACATCAGGATAAATAAACATCCAATAATCTTTAATTGGATTCAGACACAGTCGCCATCAGTTCATTGTATTATTTAAATGTATTAAAAATGGTTCGAGGTTACCGAAGCGGAATCTGTAATGATTGATATACATAGTGTCCAAGTGGGATTCGTCTGAAAAAATAATGATGACAATAGAATTAATGCACTTTGAAAATAACATCATATTATAAAGCCTCCCTCAATCACACTGGTAATTTTTACATAATTATCACTAGTCGACGTTAAAAAATCTGGGTCTGAACCCTGGTGGGCACATTAGAATATACTATAAAATCTGTGTCTGAACCCAGGTGGCCATATTAGAATATACTATAAAATCTGGGTCTGAACCCAGGTGGCCATATTAGAATATACTATAAAATCTGTTTCTGAACCCAGGTGGCCACATTAGAATATACTATAAAATCTGGGTCTGAACCCAGGTGGCCACATTAGAATATACTATAAAATCTAGGTCTGAACCCAGGTGGCCACATTAGAATATACTAAAAAATCAGGGTCTGAACCCAGATGGCCACATTATAATATACTAAAAAATCTGGGTCTGAACCCAGGTGGTCACATTAGAATATACTATAAAATCTGGGTCTGAACCCAGGTGGCCACATTAGAATATACTATAAAATCGGTTAATCTCCCTCTGCCACTGAATGCCCAGTAGCAAAAATGGGTCTCCTGGCGTAGAAACGGGGCAACCTGTACTATTCTCTTATACCGTATGTTTACTCCATTTAATGTTTGTTTCTGATTGGTCAAATTTCGGGTGGGCAGTACAGGCCCAGAATTTTGAGCCTCTAGTTTCCATATTATTTCTTTCATTGTCTTTATGCACCAAAATTTACTCTAAGCGTCTTTTAACGTTTACCATATCTCATATAAAAGTATAAAAAAGGATACGAGAATTTGTTTAATGATTTTGATGTTTCTTTTCATTGAATTCCACTCAACAGGGTATCTTAAATGGGTCAAAACGGTGAAATATACAATTTTGCAAAATATGAAATAGCAATCATCCGTTTCTGGAAGCGTTTGTTTGACCAGTTTTACATGATTCTTTGTAAGAAATGCAATAAATAATACTCCTAGTATATAGCATTTTATACCATTTGTCATTTTTATGAAAGGGACATAAAAATTTTCGCAGGATATGTTCTTTTAGTTTTTTTCATACGGATTCTTTTCAATAAATCGTGTTAAATCTGTGTAGATTTGTGTGTCATGGTGTCTGTCGTTTGTTTTGTTTTGTTAACTTTGGTCTTGTCTGTCATCTGACTTTACGATTTCCGTCTGCACTTTGGTATCTTCGAATTCCTTTTTCTACAAAAGTTAAAATTATTGCAGCTGTGTCATTCATGTTATTTTTGTGTCGCCTGCACACAAAGTGTGTGGCGACATATAGGTAT
>JARWCS010000005.1:1118079-1128355 GCA_034783895.1 Geukensia demissa
ATTTTGAATTTTGGAACACAATGCATGCATATCCATTTGTCACAATGAACAGGTAGTACGTTCTTCTTGTTAAGCTTCCAATATTTTTTCATGTTCTATAATGTAGTCAATGGAAACCGTTTGAAAACCATCCGGTGAACGAGGGTTTTTGCGTAATTTTGCACAACTGAAGTGCAGTTATGTCTTTATCTTTTGTATTCTGAATATTTCCTTATTAATATTTATTGGGTGACCAAGTCGTCAAGGTTATAGTTTAAATTTTATGTGTGTAAATCACTATGCATCGACTTCAAAAGTTAAATCTTATGTAGATGGTTTCTAAAGTCTGTTTTTATGATGTTTGTTACACAGTCTCAGATAATTGGAAGATTAAGCGCCCACTAACATGTTTAACCCCGCCGCATACTTTATGTGTTCTTTCCAAGCCATGAACCTGTTATCCAGTGGATGTCGTTGTTTTTATGTTGGCTTGTTACTAGTTTTACATTGAATACTTATTTAGCTGACTGTTGTTACATTTGAATATTTCATTTCTGTACCATTTTACAGCTTTATTAATGTCTATCATTAAAGGCCTTGGGACAATGTGAAGATGTTTGTATTTTTAACGTTGTGGATGGCTATCTCATAGACAATCATAGCACATCTATTTTGGTCATTCCTTGCATTGACATGACGCCCTTAAATGTTTACACGTGTTTTCCTTCATACCTTCTACCAAATAAAAGTATTAATATAGCATATGTTTTTACAACTCTCTGAGGGCGGTGGGGATAAATAGGCCGTTCGGTTTCTCCGCCTTAATTGGGGTGTATAAATACTCGATCACCCCAGTGTATCCGGAGTTTAGAAATATGCTACTCGGTTTCTCCGTCGGGGGTTAGAACCCCTCCTAAAGGGACGTCCATTGGTTGGGTGGGATGTATAAATTCTCAACCAGTCTTGGATAGGAATGTTACCGTCGTGCCCCGTGTTGGGAAAGTGTCATGCTCTCAGCACGTTGAAGATCCCTTTGCAACAGCTCGTAATGAGTGATCATTTGTTGCCAGTTGTTTAGCCTAAATATCCCGCCCCTACCCAAACTCTCCATATGTGGACATATGGTGGTCGATAGTGATGACCTCTCATCGGGTAGATGCCAGGTCATACTACGGAAGTCCTGGTCGTGATTTTATAATGCGACTCTCCCTGCATTTAATAGATACCTTTTGTAGGTTTCGAAAACGAGAAGGCTGATGACACTGGAAGAAGCTAAATTTTTCGTCACTACGTATGCCTCTTATTTTTCATTGGCAGTCAAAAGCCTTCCCCCTATTGTGTACAACCCTAACTCCACTTTCTGTATTTTGATAATTGATGAACCTGTTCCAATCCTGAACATTCATGACTATTTTGCCATCGGGCTTTACGCAACAATCAATCGTTCAAGCAAAGGAGCAGCGCAGCAGTAGTGACAATAATTTATTCATTTAAAACTCGAACAGTTCGGTAAACTTCCCATACCATATACATGACTTACTGCATTCAAAATACAAACATACGCATTAGAAATTTTCTACATAAGCATGGCCAACCCAACACAGGATGCAGACGGTTGCGTTAAAAATTTTACTACAGAATCATGACCTACCTGATACAGAATATAAGACGTAAGTTAGAAATCACACCAAAGCCATGACCTACCTAAAACAAAATACAGATGAATGCGTTAGATTCATGACAAAACCATGGCCTACCTATCACAAAATAGTACGTTGAAAATCAATACAAAACTGACCTAGTAGACAAGAATAAAGACAAATTCACTACAAATCAATGATCTGTTTAACACGGAATACAGACAGATGCGTTGGAATCCAAAACACAACTATGACCTATCTAACAAATGATGCAGACGATTTAAAGAGTTTGGAATTTCCCACAAAACCATAAAATACCTGACACAGAATACAGAACAATGCGTTTTGAAATTCCAGTACAAAACCATGATCTACCTGTCACAGAATACAGACTTTTGCGTTATTATCCACTACAAAAGCACCTTCCTAATACATCATAGAGACTAATGCGTCAGAAATTCACCTAAAACCAGAATATAGACGAATAAATTAGAAAGACAGTTTTGAACCAGACAAGTGCGTGAAAATTCCTCTACAACCCGCAGAATACAGAGGAGTGCTTAGTTCACAGCTAAACAGAATACAGACATAACGTTAGAAATTCAGTACACCATGCCTATAATATTTACTACAAAACCACGACCTCCCTTATACAGAACACAGACGAAATTCACTAACTCTAACACCGTGACCTTATTAACACAGAATAAAGACATTATAAAAACATTATAAATTTCACTACTAAACCAGATCAACCTGATACAGAATGCAGAAATCAGAGCTGATTTAAAATTTATCATATTTGTAAACTTGTATTTTGAAAAGTAATTTAAATGAAAATCACTTCCCTCTGAAAGAAAATTATTCAATGAAAACTACAAAACTCAAAATCTCCAAAACCAGAAAATGATCAAGTCTCTAAGTATACATTTTCCTCGCTTGGCTTTAAAAAATATTATTATCACTAACATTGTCAATTATATTTGGTACTACTAGACTTCTTGCCAATCAATTATCCGCCCTTTTGTTGACGACAGCAAACATGGCCAGAGCAGAATACTACTTATAGTAATTATGAGAAATTGCCATATTGTATTTCCCAAACGTCACAAGAGTATTGATATATGAAAAATAAGCAAATTAACCATTAGGTTTTATGCCTAATTCGGTTGACATTGTGATTATTTGATCGAATGATGACCTTACATTTCTCCGCGGAGGGCATGGTTTTATACGTGAACTGTTCGGTTCTAGTGATTAACAGTTTTCTCTTGGGTTTAGTATTGTACTTGCAGTTTGTTCCTTGGGGGTGATTTTAACACGACAGAAAGGAAAACTGTCGAGGAAACAGAAAAATAACAGAATTATGTATCTAAGAGCGAATTTACACATCCGTCCACGGCTTATAAATATTTATTGCTATCGGATAATATCAATTGAATATTCAAATATAAATATCAGTAACCGGTAAAATTAATACATGTGAGCAAATGTTCTATATCCAAACGTAAGAATGAGGCCAAAATGCGATAACCATCATAGTTAAGTTACTTTAGATTTTATATTATTTTTAACAGTGTCTGTATCTTTAAGGTATCCTTTTTCGAAATACGATGACATTTTCTATGTGTTCATCGTTGTTATGCGATTTTGATGAAAACGTTTGGCGGTTGGTGACGTTTTTTTGTATTGCCTGTTTGCCCGAGCGCAGCTTCTTCAAAATCGTACCTGGATCTAAACACGTCCTTATCAGTTTATTAACAGCTGAACTGCCAAACACCAAACACAATAGAGATGGTTCTCATCATGGCAATCCAATATAGAGGGTTTAACCAAGGACCCAAGAGGAAATCGATATCATACTTGGAACCGCTGATTGGATTGACACTGACTGCTGTTATATAGATTACTATATGGTCGAGTTGTGTAACGTTGTTGCATTCTTAAAAGTGGTCCAAAAATGTGGAGTTATCAAATATAATACATAACTAACACGGTTTGCTATCTCCCAATATTGAAAAAAGCTCGTTTTGTCGTTAGCAAATTAAAGAAGAAAATGTCTAATAATTCCGCTAAACGACTGAACAGTCATACAGTCATATGTGACGCTTCGTCATTCGGAACTACCCTCAGATTCACCACTGGCGTGATATTTAAAAGGCCACGAGACTTGATCATTTTCTGGTTTTGGAGCTTTTGAGTTTTGTAGTTTTCATTGAATATTAAATTCTCTTTCACTGGGAAGTGATTTTCATTTAAAGTACTTTTCAAAATACAAGTTTACAAATATGATAAATTTTAAATCAGTTCTGATTTCTGCATTCTGTATCAGGTTGGTCTGGTTTAGTGAATTTATAGAATTTGAATTTATAATGTTTTTATAATGTCTTTATTCTGTGTTAATAAGGTCACGGTGTTACAGTGAATTTCGTCTGTGTTCTGTATCAGGTAGGTCGTGGTTTTGTAGTAAATATATAGCCATGATATTTAGCAGTTTTTCTTTTTTCGTTGTTTTGGTATATGATAAGTTCTTTTGTAAAATAATAATTGGCAGTAATTAACATGTTATACACGAATGATATTATCATCCAAATTACTAAATAACCTTAACTCGAACAATATTAGATACATGTGATATACATTACATCTTCTTTGACTAGCTAGTGGTGACGACAAGCTTATGAAATTGCGTTCCCATTTGAGATGTAAACAATATCGAACTCTCATATTTTTAACTAAGCTAAAATCAATTTCATCCTAGGAAAGCTGATAATAGGACATTAAAAATGCATACGACATTGTGTTAAAAAAGAATACATGAACCGAACTGCTTTGAATATAAATCTTTGTTACCATAACAACCTGTTATCAATATATATGATTGATATGAAGCTTTAAACGTGAAAAGTTCCTTTTATCTCCATATAACAAAGGCTTAAGAAATCAACATATCCCTTGATTATAGAGATTAACCACGTAAACAAAAGATAGAAACACTTAGAGCACCGCGTTTCAATCTAAGATGAAGGATGCAGCTTATCGGGTTAATGCATAAAGAAAATTGTTTCTGGTCAAATGACCAAAATTATCAGCTTTCACAATAACAATTTGAAGATAGCTGAATATTGTTTATTCTTAAAGTCAAGCGTACTGTATCAAATTCATTAATCGTCAGTCTAAGTAAAAACCATGGCTGTACAAACAACCAAGAAAACGACCTGTAACTCTGACAGTGGGACGATATTTTAATATTTCAGTCGATATCATTTACAGACCGAAACAGAACACCTTGCTGGAAATTATGGTATTTTATATTATTATATTTTATATGACTTGCATACTAAAGAATGTATTCAAGTGGATAAAGGATGGTCACATGACACAAAATAATCAGAATATTTTTTTCATTTGATTGACATCCACGGTTAATAACCCTTACACAGCTTCAATCAATAACGCTATTATTACCCGATGAATAACATACGAAAATCACGACGTCCAGTTAATAATCCCTATGTGATGAATTCAAATATTATACAAAAGATGTAAAATGTTCGTTAGGTGTAATAAAACAGTTACGGCTCTCTGCATCAGCCCTAATTGACGATTTTGGATATTCACCTCTTCAGAGGGCTGTAATTGTATATGAAGCCGATAAAATTTAAGTAAAAAAGTGTCGGTGCTCAAAGAGAGAAATAGGATCTTTTAAAACGAGTGCATATTGATGTCATGAAAAATCTTCCAAGGTTTATAGAAATTCCATCTTTTCCCGAGTGGAACGCAAGGAGACGACCTTGAATTTCTCTCTAGGGTGGAAATTGTCCAATATTTTCAATATGCAAGAGTGTAAGAACTTACTTCTTCCGTACTACTAGTACTTTACACATTTGTATTTCGATTGAATCACTTCGACATTCAGATTTAATTAGGATTGATGACTCGTGAAAGAATTTTAGAAAAATCTCGCGGTAAAATCAGTGGATTTATAATTTGTAAACCAATAGCATTAAGAATTGAATTAAGTGTTGCTATGAGATATGTTGCGAAATGCAAATTTCAGGTAAACAAATGCGATACTATTTTACGCAATGTGTCATCAAAGAGTGATACGTAATCAGCTGATCGGTTGATTCAATTCGCGTGAAACTGTCTCCCACGAAAAATGCACAAAAATGAAAGAATTACCATCATATGCTCCAAAAGGAGACACTTGGGGTTAAATCAAATTGTACAACGTACCGACTCTGAACATTTAGACGAATGTGTTGATGTTTAAAACCTGGTCTGTCTGTCTGTTTAATCCGAGCTCATGTTATTTTTGTTTCCGATTTGCCTTGTTAGTTTTGAGTTGGAGTATGAATATAAATAACAATGATTTCGAAAAACAAGGACCCTCTGATTATTTATAATAGTTTCAATTAAAAGTATGTTTTTAAAAGACCCTGTCGTGTTAAGGTTGTGTCAGTTACATGTATTGTAAAATATGTACAGGGCTAACGTTTAACTCATTATTAAATTAACAGTGTCTCCCCTGTCTGTATTTGAGAAATGAACTAAATTCGTGAGGAACTAGGGAACTGACTGGCAAGTTTGCTACATCACCCTGCTTACCTGAGATCCACAAAATTATATACTGATATTTATCCATGGCCTACATTTTGGTCTATACTACTACGAGTAGTGTTAGTAAAAACATTCTTTTTTGGGAGGGGACTGTTTTGTGGTTTAAAAGGAAGCTTACAAATAAAACTCCTGAATTTCATTAAAAAAACAACATCTAAAAAGTATCTGTTCCTGTGCGTGGGACAGATATTGCTCACCCGTCCAGTTCACCTCAAGTCGACAGACACGACAATCTCGAGAATTAAGGATTATGACACATACGGTACATATGAAATTAAAAACAAACAAACAACTATGAACAATGCGGACCCAAATAAAATCTCATAAATACTGCGCCACTTATAGGGAAGCAGGAATGCTTCAATTTATATTTGAAGTTACATTATACAAAAGTTGATTCATCCTATTGCTCGTGAACTTTAGAGAAAAGTTTGCTATCTGAGTCTCTATCTCGAGGAATGAGTCCATGTAAACAGGATTGTAGGTGTCTAATCCTGATATACGGTTAAAATCTATATTCAAATTTCCGTTTATCAATTTTCCTGGAATATCGAGTGATATTTGAGACATCTCTTAACTGTCGCCCTTAACCAACTTTTAGGTTACACTTCTTTTAGGGCCACAGAAGATAGTATACGTTTTTACAGGTCAGCAGTTCATGAACATTAAAACAATGCCACAAAAACCTTTGGCGAACGTTCTAAATATGTGATCGTGGACCTTAATAACGGAAAAACGCATGCGTAGACTGTAACAATTCATCTTTGAAATGTGAGGTACTAGAAATAAATGTGCCCCAACGGCTGTTTAAGATGGTATTTATTTATATGTCTTATTTTCACAGACTTTATCAGAGAAATTCTGGGCCAAGCTTTCACAGGTAAAGTAACCCAGTGTAATCTTTCCTTTGTCCCACGTTCGTTAATACAAATGGCGATATAAAAGTGTCCTCTTTTTCTTGATTAATATTGCTTTCCATTTATAGTCTTTCATATAGGATACAACTATGTGATACAGTTTTATTTTTTCAAAACAAAGCCTTAACCGTAAATTTGAGTTAAATTTTATCACTTTGTACATTCTAAGGATATTTTATATCGTCAAGTCTGAGTGACCTAAAACTTGCACGAGAGATAGTAAACTTATATGGCTTGTTAGCTTCGATAGTCAGGTTGTGAATTTAGGCAAACAGCTATTGGCTAAATTGGTTTGACTTAAATGGTGATTAGTGACTTAATGTGCTTGCTTTACTGTATAGAGCTTAGGTTGTTGATGACCATGTGCTTGTGGATGATACAAAGCCCTTGAGTTTGCTATTCATCATGCAGAAAGCAAAATCAATTATTCAATAGCTGCATATTTAGTCTTTACTAATCAGTTTGAACAGTAGACAAAAACACTTAGCCATTAATTATGCAATACTTAACTACTAAGACTTCACATGTCAATTGCATGATTGTCTGAACTTTTTGTAACATGTTTTAGGTACAGATATTCATAAACCCAACAACCTGATGGTAGTTTCAGTATGACCAACCTTAAAATGCAACACGTACAAACTCAGACTTAATATTTTACAAGTTAAAAAACGTGAAAACGGAATGTAGTTATTGTATAGAGAGATATTGATATAATTTAAGTGGAAAGTCTTAAAGCAATCAATATTTTTTGGCAACTTAAATAAATCGCACATTAAGTTCGTCATAGAATTAACATCCCACACTGAGCCTGTATTTTAGTGTTACCCCACTGTTGACACACCGTCATACCTGTAGTGTTACCTGAAATAACCCACTCATTACTCGGTGTAGTTTTACCGTTATCCCGATTCTTCGTCGATCATCCTTTGTGATAGATTTACATCTCTATAGAGTAAACACTTCATTTTGAATAGGATTTATTTTCTATAACGGCTGATATAGGTTTGTTCTTGTAACGTGTCAGGTTTCCTATCTGCAAGTAACGTAAAATGTTTTTTTTTAATTACAAAAAGTTAAAAGGCAAGTCGTATGGAAAACTTGATCTAAAAGAATGGTATAGTCACATTTTGATCCTAATATTAACATGATTGACAACAGAATCAGTCTCTCCTTTGTGATTTTCATTCCCTTGTGTTCTAGGTTACTGCTAAATGTCTATGATGTAAAATGTAAAGTTGACAAAATAATAGTCCGCTATCGTAAATTCCATTTTCGATTATCATTATTTAGTTTCATACTGCTTGTTTATTAAAATAGTGTGTCTCAGACAAAAGTCGCCACACACGTAAAAAATAGACATATGTGATTTTCTCGGCTAGCTGTTATGAATATTTTCATGATGTGCATGAATATCATGTATATGGTTTGGTTAGCCTATGCATACTATTATCATTTGTTATTAAATTTTTTAAAAAGAAGGAAATGACCAAATAAATTTTTCAATTACCATGATTTTCTCAATCTCTGAAACTATACAATTTCATGTAAATGTCCTATGTTTTAGGAGATTTTTTACTAAGCTTATTTCTTCCAACAGGGATAAAAGAGTTCAAGTGACTTCGTTATGGCACCTTTATATATTATGTGTGTTATAGAAATTACAAAAGGTAAAAAAGATTGTTCGCGTCACTTACTCGTGTATATAAAATGTACTATTAATTTTGCGATAAATAAACAAAATGAAAATTATTGGATTAATTATAATAAATCAAAAATACTTAAAGGTTAAAATGAATTGGCTGTTCAGACGTGGGAGACAGGGTGGCATGACGCTGTCCACACTGGCTGTCTCCCACGATAAATGCACAAAGAATACTTAGTTTTCTGCTTTTAGTGTCATTTTTTCCCAAATTCATCTCATCCAGTACAGTATGAACTGTTGGGATTTTTCGGTGTTTAATTTTTATTACAACAGTTATCGAGCCATAGAATTGACAGAAGATTCGGATTTCTCTGACAAAAACTTAATGTACAAACGTTTGTGTTACGGTCCAGACTCTTACGAAATGTTATTTTTGTGAAAAGCTTTGGATACTTCCAGTTCATTTCTCTTTCCGTTTGACATTACGTATTATTACAAATAAATAATATACTAGCCACCATGAAATTTGCTGGTTACATTAAGACTTCTAAATCCATCAGCGGAATGATGTTGTATACCGTTATACAGTGAAGTTATCAGACGTGTTTTTGCCTGGTCTTGTTCTCCACTCGTCCGTTTTATCTCTACGACTTTCCATTAGCAAAGTAATAAACATTGGCAATCAGAGTTACACTGACAGTGTGTTAAGTCTGTAATGAAATGTTCCATCGATTGCAACCTTTTATTGCTAGGCTGGCACGTCGAGATCAAATATTTATTGCTCCGGCAGTAATGAGTTTAATTAAAACAATGGCGATCAGGTGAAGTTAAATATGGTTGAAAGCTTTAATTTCGTTTCTAGTTAGCTTATTTGTGATGAAAAATAGGTTCTACTGATTGCACTTTCAAGTCAATAAGATTCTTCGACTTGTAATGTCAAATTGCCTAACTATATTCTTCAGCGTGTTATTTGAAGCTAGTTTAATGCTTGGAAATTTGTAATATTTTACACGAAATAAGAACAAGTATTCAGAAGATATTTAACTTTATTTCGTTCAAAAGCATCTCATTGATTTGTTTAGTGTAATCATTCGGGAATCATTAAAACAAAAATGCCTCTTTGCTCTAAGAAAAATGACTTAATTTTCCTGTAAAATATATCTTGAACATGTTCCGGTTGTTTATCCCGTCAAATACTAATTTTAAGACCTGGATATGACAAGTATATGGTTACATTACCAGTCTGTCTCGTTTATATGCTTATTACAGCTTTAATAAAACTCTGAGGTAGAAAACCGGTATGTTTTTTTTCCCGACGCAATTCGGGTACTATACTCGCTTTGTAGCCTTTGTTCTTAAAGACGCTAACAGCATAGCAACGAAAGTCACATGACAAAATATACTATTCTGATTGGACAAAAATGAATGTTCCAATAACGGAGAAAACATGTAGAAATTCCGAACACTGTACC
>JARWCS010000005.1:1224502-1245160 GCA_034783895.1 Geukensia demissa
TTATCAAACAATGTTTTACAGAAATTTGCTGCATTTGCTAAAATTCTAAAACACTGAAAATATGGAAAGGCCTCAAATAGTAATGCACTTAGTAGTTGTCCCTGTCGTTGGATTTGGCTTCCCATTTTGTTTGTTTTTATTTGAGTACTTCTTTTGCTATATTTTAATCTTTGACTCCCTGTGTTACGGTTCTAATGCTACTGATGAGAGATTACTCCTTGAAATGTACATATAGTATACCTAAATTTTCCATATTTATTTAACATTGGTAATTTTGTATTTTTATGTCATCTGACCTTGACCTCATTTTCATGGTTGATTGTCTTTGCAAATGTTTTTTACATTTAAGTTGATTTCTCAGCAACTGTTATATCTAGACTCATTATATTTAGTCTGTAGCTAGATCATGGTTGGTAATTGTCTGTCTTTCATATGCCATTTGACCTTGACCTTATTTTTTTTTTGGATGAATGACTGTCAATTTTGCGACAAGTTTTCACATTAAAGTCCATTTCTCAACAACTGTAGTAGTAAGGTCCACCATATTTGGTCTGTAGTTATTGAGTACTTTCCAGTCTGCTATATGACATCTGACCTTGACCTTATTTTCATGGACTTTGTAAATTTTTCACACCCAAGTCCATTTCTCAACAACTGTTATATCTAGACACACCATATTTGGTCTGTTATATGTCATTTGACCTTGACCTCAACTTCATTTTCATAGTAAGTAAATTTTTTGTTTTGTTGCAGTCCACATTTGTTAGTCAATTATTTCAATTTGCAGGTGAGACATTTCCTTGTCCACACTTGTCTTTTATCTTTTACTTTTTTCAAATTAGATGAAAGTTGATATACTGGTGAAAATTTCAACAACTGTACAAGGCATATACTTCTGTCCATTGTCCAGCATATTACTATGTCCAGAAAAAATTCTTTTCCTCACTTAGAATGGTTTTCATTTGTTAAACATTTTGTGATTGTGTCATGCTGCATTCATAGGCACTGAGGTCAAAAGCTTAAATCCTGCTCTTTTCCTTAAAAAATGGATAAAGACAAATTTGCCAATTGAAGTGGAAAATTTCACAGATTTAAAAGTTTTGGGGTTTTTAAATGCTTTAAAAAATGTTATTGTTTAGAGCAAATGAAAATGTTGCTAGTTTGTTGAATTCTACTTTTATGTTATACTTTTGCCAGTTAATTGCATATATCTGGTTGCCATGCCTAGTGGATGTGTTTGGTCTTTATATCATTATTTTGTGTACATCTTTCATCAAATTCAATTTGTAATCCATCTGTTTTTTTTTAAATAATTGCATTTAAATACTTGCATTAGCTCTTTATTGTTCTGCTCAAATCACCAGCAATCCAAAGTAATAATTTCAAATATTGTAAGGGAATAAAATGCAACAAAAAATATTAATTGCAGGCACTGTCACTCTACATCAAATATTGCTGGCATTACTGTTGACTTAATTACACCAGAACTTCAGTATGGTGTGATTACATATTGACCGTGGTTCATGTAACTTATTTTGTTATAGATGTATTGTTTGTTTGTGTGATAAGGTTTAAAGGCAACAATATTGCTTTCATATCACAGTGGTCAGTGTTATTGATGGAGGAAGCTGGAGAGAATCTTGGGCAGATAACCAACAAACCTTATCACATGCGATGTTTATATGTCACATATGAAAATGAAGTGATATTGGGTAAATGTCATGGAGACTGCACTCCAACAAACAAGAAAAACGTGACAATTTATGGAATTTATAAAATAACTCATCAAGTTAAAAGGTAAAGATATATGTATTGAATTTTGACTTTCATTTTATGCAATTAAGTTGAGCTAAAAAAAGATATTGAATTCATTTTATGTAATTTAGTTGGTCGGTTGCCATGTGGTCCACTGTCAAAATTATATCCACCAGCCATATATATTCTTAGTCAGCATGAAAATACAAAGTTAGTGGTCATCCTCGGTCATCCCTGTGATAAGCTCCTCCCCCAGTTTGAAAATTATATTACTTACTTATATTAGATTTTTTAAAATCAGTCAAAGATAATATTAGTATGACTCTGTGGGAATACAACTAAGTGGGAATATGACTGGGAGTGTGAAATCTCTGATTGCTGCATAGTGCATTCTTTTTCATTCAGAATTTCTCTTCTTGAAACAATAACATCCAATTATAAAGAAGGTAGCTGTGTAAAGTGGGTAATACAGGCTACTAGAAACTTCTTAGGTAGTTATATGCAGTGTTATGTTCTCTAAGTATATGATGATGCAGTTACAAATAATAAAATTTAGCCAAGAGAAATGTCCCCTTAAAAAGCTTTTTGGGGTTTCAGCTTTGTCTTCCATTTGTATGTAAGCTTGACATCTGAAACTGTGACCCAGGTGAGCTATCACAAGATCCTAGAAACCTTTTTGTTTTCATTACACAAGAGCTTTTCAGTGGTATCTAAGCAAATTTATATTTCTTGTGCACATTTTGGGTAGGTGTCTAATGGCCATTCTTGGCTTAAAAGACATTTTTGGGATTTATAAAACCCTGTTCAATCCATACTATTGAGTTTTCCCATGTTTTCAAACTATGATCATTCAATCAGTCTTTTAAGTTTAATAAATTCACTGACATTGTGTAAAAATCACCATATTCCAGTTCACAGTGTTCAGCACATCACTCACATTTATAATTTTCTGTTGAAGTATTTCAGTATATTTACTGCTAAAGATTTGCTGTAATTAACATTTTTACTTTATACTGAAAAGGGTAATAGTTCTTATAAAAATTTCATTACTTCATAACATTAAAGAAAAGAATTTCTTATTTTGGAATTAAGGCTTTTATGTAGTTTCACCCATAATCATATAAGTGTGACATATTCATTATACTTCCTATATCAACGTAATTATTTGGCTTCTACAGAGAAATAAAACTTCAAATACATATTTACAAATGTTTTTGTATCAGTAAAATTACATTTTTTGCATGTTGATAGGTATAAAGAATTGTAGTTACTTAAATATACTGTGATTGCATGATTTTATAATCATTTAGCACGATAAATGGACAATGACTCAATATTCTGATGTGCATTTTATCTAAAAATGTACATGTAGCTAATTGGTGCTTTTTTGTTTATAACCAAACTGCTAGACTTTTTTTGCTCACCTGAGTGGAAGGATCGTTTTGAATTATTGCCATCACTTTGCACCCATTGTGTATCCATCCATCCTTTTGTCCACAATTACACTTTAATTGTCATCTCTAAAACCACTCAAACAATTTGGACAAAACTTGGCAGGGATGTTCATTGGATGATCCTCTACCAAGGTTTTGTGGGGTTTTTTGGCCAATTAGAAATATAAAATGACCACCAGGAGCACATAATGCATTCAAGATGACTTAATCTTTGAAACTCTTCTCATCAGAAATCACCAAGGTAATTGGATTGTTTTATATTGAGAATCACTTGCAACAGTTATGTTATCTGTGGCTGCAACAGCAGGACTTAGTTAGTTTAACATTGGACCCTATGTAGTTAGTTTAACACTAGACCCTATGTTCAAATTCTTTCTTATCTGAAACTTTTAAACTGATTAAAATGATTTATGTGAATAATTCTTGGATGATCTACAAAAATTATTTGGTTTTTTTTCCAAATGGATTTTAAAGATGGCCACCAAAATACACCCTTGGTCTAACATTGGATCTTATTGGAAATTTGAGATTTCTTCTTGTTTTAAGCGTTGTATGAAATGATCCTTAAATTTTTGTTTACAAAAGTAAATGTGAAATTAGAATTGTTTGTATGTTATGTGTACCAATTTTCATGGATTTTGTGGTTCAGTAAAATTAGGCTCCCAAAAAAACATATGTCTTAGCATTTTATTTTGCTGAAAATGAAACCAAAACGCTCGACAGATATGTTTCCAAATAAAACAATGATATATATTAATACAGTACTTTCTAATTGTTTTGTTTTTTCAATCAGTAATCCAAGATGGCTGTCACAGAAGAACTTAAATGTTGGACATTATTGGAAATTCATTAAAAATTCTAATTTTTAAGCCAATTAAGTGATTTGTTAATGATCTTTTGAGATGGTCCTCATGAAAAAAAAAATCGGTTGTTCGTGCTTATCAGAAAAGCAAGATGGCTGACACTGCCACACTTATCCTGTGTTCAAATATCTTCTCATTTAGTTAAAACTGCCAAGCTGATTTACATGATTGTGTTGTTGATCATTAGATGGTCCTCTGAAAATTGTTCATGTTAATTGGATATGCAAGATGATGGCTGCAGCCAGACTTGGTTTAGCATTGGATCTTTTTGTCCTTGTTGCCAGTTTGACAGTTGAAATTTATTTGGGTATCAGGTGAGCATTAAAGACTCATTGGAGCCTCTTGTTTGTAGTAATTGTGAATAGTATTGCATTGGAACCAATAAGCATGGGATCAGAAATAAATATGTTGCAGTCAAATTAAGATTCTAGGACATTGATAGATATATGCTTAAAAGGAAACATGTGGAAAAAACATGTTATGCTTCATGGAAGGCATTAATGTAATATATGTCAATGGCTGTTTTGTACACAATTATATCAGGAATATTATGTTTTACAAATTTATATCAGCAATATATTTTAGTAAGATATAAAATATATGCAGGAGCTATATGTATTTTTATTGAGTTCATTGGTTCTGGCACTTGTTTTTCTTGGAAAAAGAACTTTTTTGAATGAGTGTCTCCTGCTTAACAAGTTTTGCTCAGTCTCTTATTTTAGTCATCGTTTTAACTTCTGTTTGTTTTGTGAGATACACTAGTTTTAATCCATGGCAAAAAATGTAATTAGAATGACACCAAGGTTAAAAATCTTAAAAATCACTAAGACACTTGATCAGCAGTAAATAATGGTGAATAAAATAATGAAAAATTTCTTGATTTTTTTTTTCATTTTGATTGTCTAGTTGCATGACAAAAATGGTTTTGGTAATGATCTTGCTAAAAAAAATTTATCTCAAAAACTTATTATATACTACAAATTCTAAAAATCCCCTTAAAATGTTGATTTCGTTAAATAGAAATGTATTTGAAGGATGTTAACTAATGATTTCCTATGTGTATTTGTAGTTGCCCCTGATGCCATGCACCATGTAAAGACATACAGGAAGGATATTAAGAACATGCATTGTATAGCACCAGAGTATGCTGGTTAGTTTCCCTAATTATATGTACAATTATACCTAGAATAATCATAGCCTTATATTAACATCAGGTTTGCGTTGGGGGCCCACTTGCCAACACATACTCATAAATAAGTGAATCTAACTTATGAAAAAGGAGACCTGCCTATCCATTTTTGCCTGCATACAAAACAAGTGCTAAAAATTATTTTTGCAATTTCAAAGGGGGCCTGGATCCACCCTGACAAAGACAAACCTATGACCACAATTTCTGGCTTTGGACAGGCACATGAGAAAAACCTATTCAGGTAAAATTATTAGGGTTATTAAATGCTTTTTAATGAAACTACAAAAATGAACATTATATTCTTAATAGAATATCCCCAGATTTCTCTATCAGCCTAATCGAGCATTAATAAAAGGCTGATATGATGGTTTGTTCAGGCGTTTATAAAAGTCTTGATATGAACAGCTGTATGTTAATTGGGTTGATATGGTAATTACCATATCAGCATAGCTAGTTGTTGTATGGGAAATTGAAGTTTAGTTTAAACATATATATAGTGTTTCGGTAACGGTTGCAGTGACTGTACTCTCTGCAACGCATTTTGGAATTTTGAAATGGTATCTAAAGTTTTAACTGACTCATCAAGTTATTCCATTCTATAATTGTTGAAGGAATAAAAGAGTCACGAGTGAGGGTGATTCTACATAAGGGAATAATAATATCATTTCCGTTTCTAAGGGGGTATATCGTAGTGCTTTGGATTGTTGGGGGATTAAGATCCTGAGATATTGGGGGGGGCATTATCATTTTAAATGTTATTAAAAAAGTTGTAATTTTCTTCTTTGTCTTCTAGCACTAATTTTTTCCCAGCCAATTCCTTCATAATTTTTTTCAATTTTGCAAAAAGGGTAATTGAACTATGGGCAAGACCATGTTTGAATTTATCACAAAGTTAAATGTGTTTGATAACTATGCATAAAAAATTCATTTTAAATAATAATGATGATGGGAATTAAAAATCAAAACTTTTCTGAAAAGGTAGCTAAAGTTAATGAATTGGTCAAACTCATTAGGTTCCAGTTTGAAGATTCATGATTTAGGATAATTATATTTCAGACCCAGGTGCCTTTGGACCACCAATTGATATCTTCTCATTTGGAATTTGTGCATTAGAAGTAAGTTGCCTACAATATTACAGTACTTTGTATTTATTTTGCTATTAACAAGGTCTCACTTGTACATGAAGTCTTGTTTATAATGGAATGAATTTTTCTATAAAATTGCATAGCCAGGCATGAAAAAATGTACCAGATTTTGTCAAATTCTTAAAAGATATGTTTTAAGATAATTAAAAATCTGCAGCATTTCCCTTTCCCTGATCTATATCTGTAAAGTGTACTAGCATAATTGAAACTGCAGTGCTTTTCAAATGCAGCATGATATGACAGCAGCAAGTTGACAGGGGAAAGTTGCACAATTGAACAACACAGTAGTGTGCTGGACACAGTAGTGTGCTGGACACAGTAGAGCACTTGACACAGTAGTGTGCTGGACACAGTAGTGTACTGGACACTGTAGTGTTCTGGACACAGTAGTATGCTGAACACTGTAGTGTTCTGGACACTGTAGTGTGCTGGACATGTAGTGTTCTCTACACAGTTTTGTGCTGGACACAGTAGAGTGCTGAACACAGTAGAGTGTTGGACACAGTTGTGTGCTGGACACAGTTGTGTGCTGGACACAGTAGTGTGCTGGACACTGTACTTTGCTGAACACAGTAGAGTGCTGTACACAGTAATACAGCTGGATCATTGATCATCTCTTTTATCCCTAAACTTGAGTAAATTTTGTTTCATTTTATGAAGAATCTTTGTGGAAAACCTGTCAAAATTGGATGAAAAATAAAAATTTTCCATATTATGCAAAATTGACTTTCTTGCCCATTGTGACCCCATTTATCTTGAAAATGGTAAGAAAAAAATCCTTTGACATACTATTGAAAGCTATCATTGAAACAAATCTAAAGAAAAAATCAATCAAAATTGGAAGAAAAAATCTAAAAATCTAATATAACTTTTGCTGCATTATTTATAAGGAATCTTGTAATGGCCTTTATTTAAAATAAATTTTCATTATTGGACAACAAACTTGGCTGTCATGGGCTTTTTCGAGTGAGTGATACAGGCTAAGCCTTCTGTGCCTTTTGTTTATTATAATTGCCTGTAAAAATACTGGAGATTTTGTATATTTTGTTGACTAAATCAACAGTTGCAATATATTTATAATCTATATCTTAATAGATTGCAGCTCTCGGTTTCCAAGGCAATGGTGGTGAATCCAGTGTTCATGTGACAGAAGAGAATATCAAGAGAACTTTAGAGTCTTTGGAAAATCCTTTACAGAGGGTAGTACATGTATATGACATTAGAAAATAAATCAACTTGAAATATTAGAATTATTGAAAAAGGGTAAAATTTTAGAATTATTGAAAAAAGGGTAAAATTAACCAGTTTAGGGAATATGTTTTTTTTTTTGAATTGCACTTCAAATTTGTGACAGTAAATCTTGTGGTTAATATGTGTAGAACTTAACAATATGATGGTATTGTCTGTTGACTGGATCCTCCAAAAAAAAAATTAATGCTGTAAGATTTAAATATGAAGTCCAAGCAAATAATTGCAGTATGATAAGAGCTTGAATTTGTTTATCTAATGAATATTTTGTCACTATGAGTATTAAATACCTTTTACAGATTTTTTCACCCATTACATATTGTTACTTTGGTTAAGTAATATACCTTACACCTTTGTTTCAACAGGAAATCAAGCTTGATGGTACAATATATGGATTTATTTTGGCTGTTTTAAAATGATTGATTGAATGTTGCTTAACATCCAGTAGCAAATATTTCATGCATTTTCAGGACCAGAGCATATTAATGAGTGATGATGAATGAACCCTGCTATGTACTAGACGGACACGCTGAGCCGAATTTTTAATGTGCTAGCTCACGAAACTACAGTCCGCAGGAAGACATGCCACTTTACACAGACACATTATTCTGACTGGGCAGACCAGTCTTTGCTCTTACTCCTTAATGCTTTGTGCCAAGCAGAGAAGCAGCAAATACCAATTTTATTGTCTTTGGTTTGACCCAGCTGGGGATCGAACCTACGACCTACAGCACCTTAGGCGAGCACGCTAACCATTGCATCACCTAGGCAGTTTTCTTTCTAATGAAAATTGAATTCTAATAGTCCCATATAGGGATCTCCTTTAAGAGATGATATATATTGACTTTGTCCTGCTGTCCAATCCTATTAATGTTTATGTATTGAATTGAATAAAGGTTAAACTAAACTATGTACATTTACTTAAAAGAAAAAATATGGAATATATGCCAGAAAGACACAAGCCATATCTCACATACATTTCTTAAAAATATTCATAAGCCAAATTTAACAGCATTTAAAGTGCTTTTCTGGATTAACCTTTATCAGACATGCTAGGGGCCAAAAGGAGGAAGACTAGTCACATTTTATGAATTCTAGATTCACTGATAGACCAAATTAAATGTACATGACAGTTCATTACATAATCAATTCTATAAGCCAAATATTAAGATAAAAATCTGGGAATTTTACAAATAACAGTCAAGGAAAGATGTAAATTGTATTTTTCCAACATATTTTCCAATACTTGAAAATAAATAAGAGCATACAACTTATGCACAGGGAAGCCTTTTATGACCTCTCCACAGCACAAGAGAAAAACTAATATTATTTAAAAGAAATATTATGGAACATGTGCCAGAAAGACATGATCCATATCTCATTTAGGTTTCTTACAAATATTCAGAAGCCAATTTTAACTGCATTTAAAGTGCTTTTCTGAATTTACCTTCATCAGACATGCTACAGGCCAAAAATAGGAAGACCAGTCAAACTAAATGAATTTTTAGTTACACTGATCATATGGACTAAATGAAATTCAAAGTACATGATGTAATCAACATCCATGATTACAACCTTTTTATGTGCTCTTTACACAAAAGCAACATTTTGTTTTTCAGATTTTGAAAAAAAGCTCTATGTAAAACTGTAACTTGTTTTTACTTAAGCTCAATCACCAATATGAAAAACAAATATATTGCTACAAATTGATACTTTAACAGAAAATATCAAAGAATTTAATTTAACAAAATACATGTATTGGAGTTCAGGCCTCTGTGAAAATAAGTTGTTTCAAATCATAAATGTGTTATCTTAAACTAATTTGTTAACTCTTTTTCAGGATTTTATTTCACAGTGTATAACAAAAGATCCAGCTGAAAGACCAAATGCTAGAGAACTTTTGTTTCATGCCATTTTGTTTGAGGTTCATTCTTTAAAGCTTCTTGCTGCTCACACATTTGTCAAAAGTCTTTGTAAGTTCACAGTAGATTTCGTGTACAATAATGATGGACAAAACAGTCTTTGTAAGTTCAAAAAGATGACATTAGTAAGATAGATGGTGCAGGGTTAGATTCATAGATATACTTGTACCTCCTTTTATATCACATGATAGAATGCCATGAAACTTTCACTTATTCTTTATTGTCAAGAGTAGATATTCCCCCTTGTTTTAATTTTCTCTCAATTCCTAGTTTAAAATTATTGGAGGGGATTGACAGTGATTGGAGTATCATCTTGAATGGAAACAGTTGATCAAAAGTAACTGAAACTTTATAGGAGTTCTTTGTGGATGATCTCTTTTTGGGAATAAGTTTTGTCAGACAACAGATAAATCTGGTGGCTTATTTTTATATTTTCAAAATTCTGAGGCAAACAATCAGTATAAATACAGTCCCCCGTGCAAAATTCACTGAAAAATCTTTTCTGAAACTACTGAGCAAATTGCAACCCAGATGATGTTTCTGCTAGCCTTTGGTTTAAAAATTCCTTTCGAATTGAGCCAATTTCGGCAGGTAAAATCTATGGAAGGTTTATTTTTTAGAAAGATACTTATTTCACCCAAATCATCCATTGATTGTTAATCCTTTGTTTAAGTTACATGTTCTTATTAACTTGCCAAAAGAATGGTACAATAAGGCACAAATTAGATCCCAAAATTAAACTTTTTATACTTATACTCCCAAAAGACTTGAAGAATTGTCATAATAATGTCCTGATTTTGAGTTTTTAGCAATTTCATGAAAAGCAGCACTTTACCATAGAAGTTTCCCATTTTGGGTATGCCTAGCGTTATATTATTGCAACTTCACTTTATCATTAGAATTAGTCAGTCTATTATAATCTCATAAAAATTTATTTTACTTTTTGATTTCTTGCAATTATTTACAGATAAAATACTATATTTGCTAAATCAGAATTCAGGATTACTATTTCAGTGTTAAAAATGACAGAAATTCAAAAACGGAATTTTTAGTCTGACATAATTTTTTCTCAACATAGTCATCATTCATATTCATTCATATTACAAAGTTAGGATAATGCATATTGGATTGAGTAGTAAGGGACTGCAGTTGATCCACCAGTACATAATGTAGCTGTAGGGCAGAATGACTTGACAACTGAGAGTTACACATGTGGAATTAGGGCAAAATGACCAAACTTTCATGTGAATTTAGGTCACTGTCAAAGATGTATCTGTAGAAGAAAAAAAATCATTGAAGTCTGATATGCAGTAATCTAAACACTAAACCTGAGACAACTGGTTAAATATTTTTTAAACATCAGGACCAAATGGTAACTGATTTTGACTGTACTCTTATGTCAGGCTTTTGTGGAGTGTGATTTTCGAGCTATATTAAATTATATGTGCATTTCTCCCTTTGTAAAATGTAAAATCCCCATAGAAAATTAAAAACTTGGTGCAGCTTAAAATACATTGTGATTGCTAAAAAGTATAATTGCAACTTGCTTGCACTTTTTTCAATCTACAAAATAAATACTATTTTATATAAATACAGCAGACAATTTTTCTTTCATAACCTTTTTACCTGTTCCAACAAAATCTGACATAGAGTATAGATGTTAACCTGCCACTTTTATTTGCAGCAATTCTTCCAGAAAATTTAACAGATGAAGCATTTATTAAAAGAATAAATCCTAATACAGTATTTGCTGAAATTAAATGTAAAGAACCAGTGCAGTGGAAGTAAGATATTAATTATATTTGGTGAAATGCTTACTCCTCATAAGTTTTTCTATATTGATGAATGTACTGGTATCAAATCTAGAGATGAAACTTGTGTTGGACTATAGTACAATAGGTATTGTTAAAAACCAAATATTGAGTGAAAGAAATTCCTTAACAGTGGACCTTCTATTCTGAAGGAGTTTTAATCAAATAATAGATTTAAATGCCTCCTTAATGATAAACTATTTGTAATATAATACAAAATGTACTGTCATCTGCAACCTCAGTTCATTAATCAATATAAGAAAACTGATAGCGGAGTTCTATAACCCCTCAGATTATTACACAACAATTGTTTGTAATCGTTATCTAGGTTTTTTATTTTGGGCAATTTAGAGCTTTTCACAGGGATTGGTATTCAACCCTTGTTGAACATGTTAAAGGCTTTGTGGAGACCTCTTAGATTTGTAAATTCCACCTGTTTTTCTTATGGTTGGAGTGCAGTCTCTCTGACATTTACCCAGTCTTATTAAAATTTGACCCTGCATTCTTTTTCTATTTGTTTTTTTCCCCTGTAGAGTCTAACACACGTCTGATTTGGTCACGTCAGTATGGCCTTTGTCATGTGCTTGTTCTGACTAATCACATCATGTCTTATGCTGACATGACAGTGGATTTGTTAAAATGGATTGATTCAATCTTACCTGTATAGATAACTGTAGTCTATCTCCTTTATGTTATGAGTTTATCCATGGATTTCTACCATACAAAAAAGAGTCAACTCACAAATGCAAATGATGAGGTTTGCTAGTTACCGGTCAAATGATGGTGGTACTTTACTGGTATTCAGAGTTCTACCAACAATAAAACTGACTGCTGCCATATGACAGAAATATTGTTGAAAGTGGCATAAACTCTGAACAAACAAAACATATATAAATAATCCTTTTTTTCTGGATAGACCATATGTGACTTTAAAAGATAAAATGGAACATAATAGCAAAACAGTGACAAAATGTTTTAAAATGTTCCAAAAAAGGGGAGGCTTCCACTGAATTTGCCTCTTGGCAAACTTATCTAACACTTATCCCTTTGTTAGAGAGTGATACATGTTTTATCATAAGAATGGCATCCACGTTGATGCTGACTGAAATGGTCATCAAAATAAAAAACTATCAATATATTACAGTGTTTTCTTAACCTTGTCACTCATGTATTATTTACACCTTGCAAACACCCACTGTACACTTTGGGGGTGATGTATTAAACTTTTAAATCTATTTAATCAGATCTGATAGATTGGACAGATTTCAGATTGAATTATTTGCTTTTTTGATATTACTTGAAAATTGTCTCTTTCTATTTAGTTCCATTTGATGTATTGAACATGTTAGATATTAATACACATATTTTTAATTTTGTAAACATCTTTACAGAAGATCACAAGTGCCAAATTTAGAGTTGGAGAAGTTTTTAGAAGATGTCAGGTAAGAACAACCATCATCTTCAGATTTACCAATATTTTGAAATTTTATTAGTGTTCTCCCCAGAAATTGTTGTAAGCGCGCGGAGTAGTAAGGAATGTCCTTATGCCACAGCGTCGTAACACATTAATAATTGGTCACTCTGTTGCATGTAAAAAAGTTATATTTGCAACTGCACTCTATACAAAATGTGCATGTATCTATGATAAATTGATAAAATCTTCTTAATCTGAGACAGATACAAGTCTCAGTCTGAAATAAATGCCACCTAAATATTTAACCTTCTTTCTTTAAAATGTACATTGCAACCAGAGTCCCTGATCTGTTTGACTAAACAGACGTTTGTCCAATTTACAAACACTTCAATTTTTGTCAGATATAAGCAACAAATACTGCTCTGTTTTAAACACAAACTAAAGGAGTCGTCATATAGTTCCTTCCCGTGTATAAAAGCCAATATTTGATTTCTACATGTACCAGATACAGGCAGAAAAAATCGCTGAAAATTGGTTTTCATACCTTTATTTTGATCTGGTACAGTAAAGGGAAATGTTTAGCCCTTCAGAGATTCACCATTCCTAAAAGTTACTGTTATGGAATGAAAGAGTTTTATTAACATGATTAAAAAACATTGTTTTGCTGTATGCAGTTTTGCAAAATATCTGGATTCGGATGTTGAGAATGGGTGGAGAAGCTCGGATTTGCGATACTGTCCTTTCAATCACAGGTGCAATCAGGTGTGAAAGTGATTGTCACCTGTTGTTAATCTCTTGATTAGTCATGGTTGGGTCATAATTGTATTACATGATGTTTATTCAAAAATTACCATGTCTGACAGCTTATTAAGCCAAGCTTCCTGTTAATCTAATTATTATTAAAATTTAATATAGTGCTTATGCAAGTACGATAATGCTACAGTCAAGTCCATTAGTGCTGTGGCCAAAACAGATAGCACTGAAAACCGCAGTGGTGTTAGGGCCAATGGAGAACACTGATTTTATTCTGCTTTTCTTAATTACTACTGGATGATTTTACCTCATTTTCACACATTCTTGTTGTTTGCAGGTCCTTATTGTTCATTACCAGTTCCTGTTATATATTCATGTTTCTCTTATGATTCAAGTATTTTATCCGTTTCTCCAAGGAACTGATATTTTAAAATATATAATGAGAAAATTTTAACATGAAGTGATAAAGCAGATACTCGAATTTGATTGCCCTACCCTATGATTAGATAAATTTTTTGACATTTCTATTGGCTGGTCAGGTAAAGACCTTTTACTCCGCTTATACATTCCAACAAAAAAGGCCATACAAAATAAAATTAATCATAAGCGAAACAGGTTTCAAGACTTGAGGGAGCTGTATATCTCAAACCTCTCTTGTTATTTAATTTCAAAACAATAATAAACTCTCCAGAGGCTTGTTTATTATTTATTTTAAATTTAAATAACTTGAGTTGATAACCTGCGATATACAGTGCCCACTGGTTGTGAAACCTATATACATATATATATGTTCACAGTCGAACATTGTTCAAAATTAATGAAATGTTTGAATCATAGAGGTTAAACAACATTAGAATATAATGAATAGACTGAAATGGAGGTTCTGAACTACCAAAACTGTGACATACAAATTTTAAAGAATGGTTAGAGGGTAATTCTATAAAAGGAACCTTTAATAAATCTATATGGATGCAATAAGTCTGTGGTAAAATTTGTTGACATATGTTTCTCTAATAAATTAACTCTGCTTTTGCTGCAACCTTTTTTTGCAACACATCAATTTGACAATCCAACAGCTCAATTTAAATTAATCAACTGGATTGTCATATTGGTAAATTGCTTTAGCTGTTGGTACTGGGAAAGGTAAAAGGTTGCAGCAAAAGCAGAGTAAGAAGCTGGTGGAATAACAGGTTAAGATTTGATCTTTTTTAACACAGGAATGGTATATATCCTCTAACAGCATTTACTATGCCTGATCACCCAAGCAAACCTCGACCAAAAACCCCTGAGGTAGATGATCCAAAGAAATCAGATGAACATTTGTCAGAAGATGAAGAAACTCGAATGGTTACTTCATCCTCATGCAATATAAAGAAAGATGATTCCACAAAATTTCACATTACCCTTCAATTAAAAATGAACGATAAAATGAATAGACAGTTGACAGCAGATTTCTCAAAAGATGATAATGCTGATAGTCTTGCACAAGAATTAGTTCATTATGGCTTTATTAATAAGGTATGTGTGCTATTCAAGATGTATATGTGAACAACTAAATGAAGAATTTATAAGAACTTTTTCAAAATTTTCCAGAAAACTTCAAACAGCTGTTTAGGCAGTAAAAATGTCTCGGTATTAGGGCCACATTTTATTTTACATCACAAGTCGTCTTCGGGGCAAAGAAAATGCCAATTTGACCCATTTTAGACCAATTTTGGATACATATTTGCCATTGATGACATATAACGTATGCATCAACCAAAATGATTTTTATTAAAGACTTCTCTCTTAACTTAATACACCTTTTTATGTCAGAATTTTTTTTGCTCAAGAGGTACGGCCATTATTTCCCAAACGCAGAACTATTTGGAAAATGCACAAAATACAATCCTGATTTTCATAAAGTTTAAGGTCAAACAAATATTGATAATGCTTCAGGGATAACAATGATTTATTGCTAAAATATGACCATTTTCAAAGTGATATTTTACAATATTGGCCATACTTGAGTTTAAGGGCCAAATTACGGCCTTAGTGGACTTACTCCTTTGTACGTTTTGGATGGCAGTCTCTTAGACAGTCATACTACATCTGCCTTTTCTATATTGATGCCAAAATTCAAACATAGAAAAGTAATTCAAAGAAAACATACTTCTATTTATATTGAAAGCTTTAAATGGAAATCTAAGCATTGAAAAGTTGACATTACAAAATAAAATTAACAAAACTAGTGAAATTGCAGGAGTTTTAACTCTTACACCAAAAAAGTATTTTGTCTAGAGTTGTTGCTGTTTCTTGGAACTAATAATTTTATCCCATTTATTTTGCAGAATGACAAAGAATTGATTGCCAAGTTGATACATGAACAAATTATGGCTGTGATACAGAAATCTAATATTCCTGTAGAAGGATCATGATCAATTATTTTTGTTAACCAGAGTTTAACTTCAAATTATGATTCCAAACTTGATCATAAAAAACATGTGGCTCCGGCCCAGCAAAGTGCCTCTAGTCAGTAAAAATCTGTTGAGACCAGTTTTGCAATAGTCAGCCAAATTGCTCATTGACTTTAATGCTAGTCTAGCTTATCTAATATGCTGGTAAATTTATGGTTTTTGACTCACAATAATGAATCATCAGACTTTATGACTTCACTAACAGACTTTTGTTTGTGAATGTGTTTGCCTATTGGTGACATCTCCTAATTAGATCAATCACTTATCTCTAGGACCTCAATAACAGAACTTTGCTGTGAAAATGTTTGTATGTTGGTGATATTTCCTAATAAGGTTTGTGTCAACCACTTGTCTCTAGGACTTCATCAGCAGAACTTTGTGTGTGAAAGTGTTTGAAAATTGGTGACATTTCATAATAACGTTTGTGTCAACTACTTATTTCTTGAACTTTATAAACAGAACTTAGTGTGTGAATGTGTTGTATACTGGTGTTTTTCCTAATAAATTATGTAAGTGAGCAATTATAATTGTGCTTTAACGGTCAAACTTTGCTGGGATAATGCATATAACAGGAATAGGGTGTTATGACATACCACAAATCAAAAATCGATAAATTCCAAGGTGACTAAAATCAATACACAAACCAATTTTATTATCAACAAGCTGTAACTAAAAATATTCAAAAGAAGTTGACACGAAAATTAACAATTAATGATCCAATCGTGATTTTTCCCTGCTCATAGTAGGCTCCGCACAGCAAGGAAACAATACCCTTCAACATCTTGTCATTTCTAGAATTTTGGGAACTCGAAAATTGATGGCTTGAACAAATAGTTGCAGTCTCTTGAGTTCGAGCTGGCGAGGTTTGACTAACTGAACTTGACAAGTTCTAGGATTGAAGTTGCAGTTTACTAATTGAACGGTACAATTGAATGAAGGAAAAGATGATTGGTTTGTTTTATGTTAATTTGCCCCTTTAACATTTAAAACATAATGCATTTCATAAGTGGACAGTTTATTTTATGCATAGAAAAACTATGAGATTAACAACAAATATCACCTGACCTTATATTTTTTGCTGTTTGTAAGCCTCACCTTTTCTATGTCAGCACAACTGTTCAATTTTTTTCTCATGTTCAATTTCGGAAGTTTATAAATGTTGCAAATAGTAATTACTAATTTTTTGTAGATGGATTTTTCTGTTTTACATAATGGTGCCTAAATTAGGTTTGAATAAAAAAAGCATTATTAGAGTCTAAAAAACTACAATTAAATACATGGACAGGATTTACAAATATAGCAATATCTGTAGTAATATTTATCTATAAAACTTTGATTGTACATATGATTATTTATGACAATATTGTGCCATGTAAATATCTAAAATAAAAACTACACACATAACATTCTTTTATTTTAACCTTGTAGCATATTACAGTGGAGTCTGTCTAATGGCACACATTGGACTACAATAAACGTTAATTTACACAGGGTGTCAATAAAAAATGTCCTGTCAGATTGTTCAGGTTTTAGATTACATAGGTTCTCCTGTAGTTGAATTACATTTATGTATATATTGTCCCATTTACATGTCAGCAATATTTGATTCAGTAAGTATTTACAGTGAGCCGATCATTTAGAGACTTTAGTATTGACCAAAGTTCATCTCTGCAAGTATAATGATGATGAATCCAAATTGGACCTGTCCTGTTTGATGGTTAAAAATGTGTTTATTTTCTCAAAAATTCCAGATTTTGACAGAAATGGGTTGGTTGGTATCACTCTGTCAAGAAACTTATATTGAAAATTAATCAAATATGTGTCATGGCAACATCTAAGATTTGTAAAATACTTTGACCAGCACCCAGTATCACATTGAAGCTGCTTTTCCCATTTTACAAACTTTAAAACAGGCAATATACATGTACACTATATTCAAATTTCAAATTTGAAGTGTTTACAACCTTGTACAAAAACTATCTTCTGGTTCACCCCCTTTCCGAATTAAAAACTCTGACATATGACCATAATTAATGTTAGAGTCTGCATAAAAAGTATCTACCCATTTACAAAATGAAGGACCAAAGTTTTGTTAAAAAACTTCTTAGAGCATTTTTAAGAAATCCTATTCGAGCCACCATTTCATTGTCACTGATTTTAGTTTCTTACTCCTGTGTCTTTTCAGTTAGTTTTTGATCAATCTCCTTTTTAAAGTTGTCAATATTGTAGTCACAATAGCTTCCTTATCACCCTTTTTAAGATATCATTAAAAACAGGATTTGTTTAGCTATGACTGGGATCAAAAGTCTTTTGATCCCAGTCTATGAAAAAACTCGATAATTCGGTAGTATGGGATTTAATGCGAATCAGAGAGGTAAGAAATTTTGTACATAATATATATTTAACGAAAATGAAAAACGTTTTAGTTGTCAAGAGAACATGTATTAACCCCCCCTCCCCACCCTCGAGAAATGTTCGGCGCTAGTCCTTGCTGGCAGAAAACAGACCCTTGGGCCTATGATATTTTCTGTTTTTGTCAATAAAATGTCACAAAAACAGTTAATTGTCATTATTAGAACTGTTCTCTTTGTGTCTGACTTGTTCTCGCTTGATCTGATGTGTTTTAATATTATGCCCTGATTTTTCGTCTTCAACTCCTTGTTAGAATACATGTCAGTCTGACATATGCCTTATGTCATTGACCAATTTTTTTACGGTCTCAAGCAAAAGTTAAAGCCTTATGATATATCAGGAAATTATTAAATTGGGTGGAAAATTATATTACCGACCGTAAACAACCCGTTATTGTGAATAACGAAAAATCAGAGCCGATATTAGAGCTTGGGTCCGTGACACCTAGTGTACCCCAATGTCCTGTCACTGGTCCCTTGTTATTCTTACTGTAAATAACATTACTGATAATTTAACTAATTTAGCGAGACTTTTTGCCTACGATACTTTACTGTCGTACTCTGGAAATGATTTTGACTAATTAACTTGGGCGATGGGCAAAACATTAATTTCAACCCAAAGAAAACACAATTTAAGTTCTTGTAATATCCAATATTCCTGTTACAAAAAATTAACATTGAATTTAAAAATAAACCTGTTGAAATTTTTTGAATTATTAAAAATCATAAACATTTAGGCGTCACTCTCTTTTCCGATGGAAACGGATAGATCATATATAGAGAATATTGTGAAGACACCCCTTAAACAAGTTAATGTACTCCGCAAATTGAAATTTACTCTCTCTAAACGTGCATTTTCAAGTATTTATCTTTGTTTTATCAGACCTGTTATGGAATACGCGTGTGAGGTCTAGGATAGATGTTTCGACAATGGAAATGGTTCAATTATAGAAGCCGCAACAACAATTACTGGACTTAATTTGCAAGTAAAGATGCATTTTATTTCGAAACTGGGTGGGATACTCTGCAGAATAGAAAAAAATGTCGCAAAATGACTACATTGTACAAAATTCATAACAGACTGTCCAGAGCATCTTCTTGATTGTCTCCATCTGTTTCAGAAGTAAATACATACAAACTCAGATATAGTGAAACCGATCACATCCTTGAAGTAGACTAACGGTTTACTCGAAATAATTTCCCATCTTCTGTTCGACTGTAAAATAGCCTTAAAACATCAGTTAGAAATCTACCAACCATCTCATTTAAAAATTATAAACACGAAACTAAATATCCTAAAAAGAAATTTCGGATAAACCCTGTATGAAAGGCCTTGAGAAATACATGAATAAAATAATGGAAATAGTAGATAATCGTATTTAACATTATGAAACGAATTATAAAGATACAAGTACTACATCCCATGCTGTTTCTATGATAAAACATAAAATTAAAGACCTTTATAAAATGTATTTGTTCCTGTAGATAAAGCAGCCAATAACATTGTATTTGTCAAAAGTAGTAACATATAGAGGTCATCCACAATGAAATTCATAGTTCAAACACTTTCCAAACTACAATCTTGACAGAACAACAGATTGTAAATGAACATCTAAATGTTACCACCCAGTAAAAGCTGCATCTGAAAGTTCCTGGCTTCATAAAACTCCATACAAGTCTTGGTTCATTTCTGCTTTTCGTAATTGCAGTACCACTAATGTCTCTTCCATTAACTAGTGCCCTAACTACTTTACAAGCTTTTTAAGGAAAAGTTTTCATGTCTATCAATTGGTCATTCAAAAAGTCTGGTTGTTCTTACATATGTGGCAATAAATATAATCTTATAACTAATGTACGTTTCATGAACTAAGTCTCTCACATTTTGGCCATTCTCTCTAAAAGCAATTATAAATTCTGAAAAGGGTGTTGAGAAAGAGATTTAACTATCTTACCGGCAACCGGATCGGGTGTTAAAAATATCCCATGTGTCGTTGTTTGTCCTGTGCTCATGTGAAAACTGTTGATTTTTGTGAAAAATTAAAGTTCCGAGAATGTCTTAATTTTCGCATTCTGGTACCACCAAGCTTATTTTCACTGGCCTTACGTATAAATGTATGCCAATAGAAATGAAACCTATCAAAATCTTTTTCATTTTAAAATATTCACAAATCCTGTGAGCAAAAATAGTTACAATGGAAAACGACAAAATTTTCCAATTTTTCAGATGAGTGGAGAAA
>JARWCS010000005.1:1271674-1288537 GCA_034783895.1 Geukensia demissa
TCTCGATTTTAGTTGAAAATGTTAAAGAA
Source organism: Geukensia demissa (assembly GCA_034783895.1). Classification (NCBI taxonomy): domain Eukaryota; kingdom Metazoa; phylum Mollusca; class Bivalvia; order Mytilida; family Mytilidae; genus Geukensia; species Geukensia demissa. Next base: position 1,271,704 of record JARWCS010000005.1, read on the forward strand.
ATGAATTGGTGTTTTTTCTCCTACAGGAAAAATGCTATGAAATAAAAATTTGGGTGAATCCATGAAAATTTGGTTTATTAGGAGTTCTCCAGTTTTTAGAAATAACTGTTGGACTAAAGTCAATTTAAAATATCATTTCATCAACTTGATAATGACAATAAATAAAAATCAGCTTTTTAATATGGGTAAAAAAAATTTGAACTATCATGTCAGATTAGATAGATCCACTACAGCCCTGCTACATCACAAGCTATTGCATGTCTATCAAACAAGTCATTTTAGAGGTAAAGGATACTGAATTATGTCTTGGAGAGTGCCATTAATATCAGTTTCTGTTAATAATGAGTAAAATACTCCCTTGAGCCTTGGGATTTCTGATATTACCTGGGTCCTATCGTAAACTAAATTTAGCTATGGCAGTTACCAAGTTCAGTGTTCGATGAAATACATGAAAAAGGAAAACAAAAAACTTAAATGTTGCTATAAAAAATTAATTTATAAGTTCTGAAATGTAGTTATTTCGGTTTAGATATTTATTATGTGTGATTATCTAGAGGTACAGCCCCCCCCCCAAAGAAAAGCACAGAAAATTTAAGTTTTTTTTTAAGGATTTTTGAAGATATTTTCTGTAAAGTTTGGTTCATTCTTTTTGGTTTGGTTTGGAATTTAATAGAAATATTTTCTTTATACATGGACCATTCAGAAACAAGAATTCCCTATGACAGTAATGTGTATTTTCCTAACAGAACTAAAAAATAAAACTTTTAAAAGGACCTCTCATAGGTGCAAGTCAAGTTTGGCTCTGTTAGGCTTTCTTGTTTCACAAGAGAAGATTTTTTGAAAATCTGCCAATCAGAAACAAGAATTGTCCATGGAAGATATGTTTGTAGTTATTTTATGAATGATCTTCCATAGTTGCTTCCTGTTTAGTTTGGTCCAATTTATTTGCCCAGCTGTTTCTAAGGAGAAGATGAAAATATTAAATTTGATGATGGATGTCAAAGGATGACAAAAGCTCACAGGGCATATGCAAAGAAGAATTAAAATTGCATACGATAAATATAATTTGAACAGTGATGGAATATGAGCTAATGATGAACCAGTATAGAGAAAACCACCACAAAGTCAAGCAGACTTTGAATGAAATAGACATTGAATTGATATGGATAATGAAAAAGATATAATGCAAGGAAAAAGGAAGACTATGACAATAATTTTGAATATAAGTGAAATTTGGGCAAGCAATTTTGAGCGGGTAAAAAATACTGTGTGTGCATGTACTGCATGCATTCATCTGTTTTCAAGTACCAGGAAGCACTAACAAATGAAAAGACTCTGTACTACATTGTCTTTAACATCAAATGCTTTTATGTTAAAATTTAAAGGCTAATTACCAGTATGAAAATTGCCACCCACCCTTCCCATAAAAACTGAGGTTGAAGGATTTGGGTTTTTTTTTTTGCATTTATGTAGGAAGTAATTAGTGAACATATTCAGAGGGAAGAAAGCAACAATTTTAGTTGGCATAAACTTCAAGAGAGGGAGGGGAAATACCTTAGTTTTATTTAGAGTTAGTAATATATTTAGAAGTGGAACAGGTGCTTAGACCAGTTGACCTGGCTTTAAGATTATCTTGAATAAACCTGGGCACTGTGACCTTTATTCCTGCTTATCGGTTTTTACTGCTATTAATACTTTGACCATCTTCTTTCTGGTTATTTTATTAGATTGTTTTTTTTATTTTTTACTTTATTGCTGACTGCCAGTCTGGATGCTGATAATATAAGGATAAACCTTCATGATCAAGAACAATACAAGAATTAATTTCTAGTTCCTATTGCCAGCTGTACAAGAAAGATTGGTTTGACAATTTGTCATGACGACAAATTTTTTTCAAAGCATTTGTAAAAGCTTTCTTAGATAAATGTAGCTCAGGAAAACAGCTGTTGGAATTTGGAAGCCTGTGAAAAATTGTATATCCAGCAGCACAATGAAGAATTTGCAACTTCAGAGTATAATCTAGACAAGGTTTATGTGGACAATTAAAAAAATATGGTGCATGTTATAAGGGGTAGAAAAATGAAAGCATATTCAAGTGGGAAAGTCTTCTAAATTTTTTACTTCCCTGCTCCAATTTAACTCTACATTGTCCTAGAATTTTTGTTTAGGTAGTTAACATATATATAACCTAATAAACTAAAAAGATTTTGACAATAAATTTTCACTGTATGGAACTTGGCTCTAGACATCAGACTGTAAACAATTGTATGTTATATTGTGTAATTTATAAACAGCAAGACTATTGTAATAAAATCCTTAGAGACAAGTAGATTGTGCTTCCTCTAAAGATCTAAAACTGGTAGTTTAGCTACGCAGTAAAACAGTAAATGGTAATTGATTTTGGCTATAATAGGAAAGCAAAATGACGTCTTTGAATCTTTTACACGCAATACAGTGATATTGGACTACCCAGTTTATTCAATCCAATTACGCCAAAGAACAATGTCTTCAAAATAGAACACTTTTAATTCATTTAAATCTTTTGGGGTTTCGTTGAAGTGAATTGAAATTGCATTTTTATAAACCAGTTTTTTAAAACTACTTCCTGTGTGTAATAAAATTTACACATTTTGGATAACTGTCTCAAAGACAATCATACCACATCTCCTTCTTCAATATTTTGTTAGCAAATTTGAAACCCGAAAGAAAACCATCAGTAGAAAATTTTTGGCTATGTCTGGTTGGTATTGAGAAGTAAAAAGAGACAGTGGCTAGAGATAGTTTTATTGTATTTTTATCACAAGATAACCTTGTTCTTAATTACTGATTCTTCCCATCTCCTGAGACCCAACTATTGATCTTCAGCATCATCAGTTCTACCATCACTTGATGGAAATTCAAATATTTATTGGATTTTAGTCTAATTTATCCTCTAATTGTATTCAGTTCTTGTTTGCCTTTGTTTTTCAATTCTGTCTTCTTTTTCAGTTGCCATTTTTTCCACGTTCATGTTTTGTTTATTATTTTCAGGTTTCTTTAGCCCGACCCAGCTGTGAAAGTATTAAAGGGGCCAACCTGTATATATCAGGCCTTCCCAAGTCCTTGACACAGTTGGACTTGGAGCAAATGTTCTCCGATTGTGGCGAAATCATTACGTCAAGAATACTATATGACCAAAATACAGGTACAGAGAAAACATGGGTTACACATCTAAAAACAGGGAAGGGGGAACACCACACAGGTTTAATTTATATGATTTTGATTTAATTTTGATTTTTTATTCATTCTTCTTCGTCCTGTTTTTACTTAGGTTTCCCTCGCACGACCAAGTAGCGAGAGCATTAAGGGTGCTAACCTTTATATTTGCAACCTGCCAAAGAATATGACCCAGAATGAATTGGAACTGTATTTTTCCCAGTGCGGGAGAATCATAACCTCTCGAATTCTTTACGATAATACGACAGGTCAGAATCGTGTCACGTTTTGGCAATGTTGTTTTTTGATGCTTGCATGTTAACGTTTTTTGTGACAAGTTGCGAGGGTTGTTTTTTTCTTTTACTATTTAATTCATTATAATTCTCTTATGATGTTACTTTCATTGTTAAAATGTTATTTAAATCTTTTATGTTTGTTGTTTATTTTCTCAGAAATGTTTAGTTCATTAACACAATTTTTGGCTTCATAAGTTGTTGCCTCATATCATTATAACAACATTTTATACCTTTCTCCATTTGCATGTTGCAGTTCCATCTTTATTTATGATATTGTAAATGTTAAAACTGAAATTTATACTAGTAATATATTATGAAATTATAATTTGTTATATCTCTATACTCTTTGCCACTTTGTGGGGATTGGACTGATAAAATAAATGTCTTAAAATAAAATACAACATTTTTTGAAATACCTGATGTTTATGATAACACATTATTTATCCCAAAAAAATTTATGTTAAAAAAAAATTTGATTTAGCAAAAATTAAATCCCAATTGATCTATGAAAACATCTGCCTGTTGTTTAAGGGGAACAAAAGAATCTTATTTAAACACAACAATCTTGTCTTAATTGTTTTGTCTCCAGTTTGATCCGTTATAAAAGGTATCCCCAACTCTTGGTTTTAAATAAAAATCAATGGTTTTTTTGTAACAAAGAAAACCAGCCTTATGTTTAGTGCAAATTTAATGATTTTAACATTGAGAAAAAAACAGGTTTTGGTAGAAATACTTAACCACAAAAGGTGTCTTTTTATACTGTAGACGGTTTATCACTACTTTGCTTAATAGCATGAGTATCCAGACTTGATGGGACACACAGATATCAATATCTTAACAAACCATGCAGAAATTTTCTTAGCTGTAACCCATGTTTTTTAATCAATACTCTCAGCCCACTGTAGTCATACAAATCAATTTTTCATTGATTTTTGTCTTTGAGTAACTAATGATATTATTTGCTTTAAATGTAATGCACGACAGCCTGATCACATTATTCAAATTCAGTTCTGGTCATTATAAAGTATTGATAAGCAAGTGCAAGCTTTTATCTTAGGTTTTCATTAAAGTAGCTTTTCATTTAATATTGATATTCCCCAGAAATGAAGTTTGTTTTGTAATTTGTAAATAAAATGTCAATATTTGTGTAAATGGTTGGATACAGCTGAATAAGTTTTTTTTTTCATGTAAAATGAAGCCATTGTTTAGCATCAATTGTTTTGTCTCCTATTTGCAGTCATTAAAAATTTGTTGTCTGATTTTCTTATTTATATAAATTGATCAGGAATCCAATTTTTTTTTATTAAAAAAAAAACAAACACATCAAACAAGTAAATTGGTGTAAACAAGATTGTAAAGAGGGGCTTCAAATTTTCAAATGAGAGATTTCTATAAAAAAAATCCGTATTGAAACTTATTCAGCTTTCATTAATAGGGTGTAATAATTTTGTAAAAACAAAGTTACTTTAAAGGGAAATATTAAGTTGCTTCAAAAAGTTTGTTGCATCCAAACATTTATTTTTTTAATTTCTTCATGGCTTAAGTTCATGCAGACCAAAGCTAACATTGGTAACTATTAACACACATTATCAAATGGCGAGCCATTAATATGATGTTTTCAGCATTTAGTTTCTTATTTTAACAGGACTGTCAAAGGGAGTAGGATTTATTCGGTTTGATCAAAGAATAGAAGCTGAGAGAGCTATTCAGAAGTTAAATGGAACCATTCCAGAAGGAGCAACTGAGCCAATCACAGTCAAGTTTGCCAATTCTCCCAGCTCAAATAAGAACGCAGTCTTAGCCCCTCTAACATTGGCTCCATATCTTCCTCAGACTAGGAGATTGCTGGGTCCAATCCATCATCCTTCAAGTAGATTCAGGTTAGCTCTCGGGTATTTTTAATAAAAAATAGGAGACGTGGCATGTTTGTCCATGAGACAGTCATCCACCAAATAACAGTAGAAATTAAACTTCTACAGGTCCCATTATGGTCTTCAGTAATAAACCTCATGCTGTAAATGAATCTGTAAAAGGCCCCAAAATACAAAATATGAATCTATTGATGCCTTTGTAATATCAACTGACAGAGTGGTTGCAACCTTTGACTTTGAACAAGACCTTATTTTTGTTTACTATGATAGGTCATATATGTAACTTTACACCATGAAATGCTTCCTTATAAACTTATATAGATTAAGAATGCTGTGTAGCCAGCAGTTTTAACTCTCATATGTTACTCCACCCAGTCATCTTCTATGACTTATAGTTGTTCATGGTCAGAATCTTGGTTTCTTGGAGCCATACATAAAAATGTAGTTCTTATTTGACCTCAGTCAAAGGTTTACATCATACACATTACCAGGGTTAAGATACTTTGGACATGATCTACATAAATAATATGGTATACCTCATATGAATTAGCAGAGCTGAGTTACTTAAGACAATCTATAAAAATAATATTGTGATCTCAGAGCCGATGCAACTTCACATTGAGTGCCACACAGCCTTGTTTTACTGTGTGTAGGACTTTACTAGAATACCAAAAATAAAGGTTTTTTTGAATGTAAAATGTAATTTCAGTCAATTTTCTTATTTAAATATAACACAAAACTGAGTTAAATCAAAATTTTTTTAAGGTTTTCTCCAATGGACACAGGATCCCTGTTGGGAGCCAACACTATCATTCCAACAGCAGCAACAGCCACGACTGGTAATACCATTAATGGAGCAGGATGGTGTTTGTTTGTGTACAACCTTGCACCAGAAACAGAAGACAGCACTTTGTGGCAGTTGTTTGGCCCATTTGGAGCTGTACAGAATGTTAAAGTGATTCGTGACTTCCAAACACAGAAATGTAAAGGATTTGGATTTGTTACCATGACAAACTATGATGAAGCTTTGGTGGCCATTCAGAGTTTAAATGGCTTTGCTCTTGGCAATCGGGTCCTTCAGGTCTCATTCAAAACCAACAAATGTAAAATATAAAATGGTCAGAGAACTATAGTGCTATATTACTCAGTCATTCCGGATATAACTGGATTAGATTGAGCAGTTTGATCTAGTCAAATTTTATTCTCCACAAAATAGTGCATACATTTTATTCATAAGAATTTTTCCAGTCACTTCTGAAGTTGCCAAACAATTTTTTGAAACTTTTACACTTGCCCAGTTTTATACATCATGGCAAGTTTTTGTCGTCACTTTATGTCCGTTATGTAAAGCAGTATCAATTTATTTTGATGTTAAGCTGATTTGAAAATTGAATGAAATTTTTTAGAGTATTAATTTGAATAGAAACAGAATGTTCACAAAGAAAAAGAACTATATTGTTTTTATTATAAAATTTGTTTAGATTTGTTTTTATTTAGGATCTGTAAAATTTATTGGTGGCATGGCAAGCGTTACACCATAAAAAAAACCATATCTTTTTTCCTTGTTTATATTATAAAATTGAGAATTACTCTTTTAATCTCTATTTATTTTCATGTTTTATGGATCAGTGAAATCCTTTATTTGTACTATTTTTAATCCCTTTCAGTGTTAAGGTTTTTTATTTGTAGTATATTTGTTTTTTAAAAATTAAAATTAATAACCAACTGTAAATTTTTAATTAACAGAATTTTATTCAATTTTTAGTGTTAAAAATTTTACAATTTTCTCTATTATAAAAGTTTTTTTTTTTTTTTTTGGACAAGGAAAGTCTTGTGTTATTCCCTTTTTTGTGAAAAATTCTGAAATTAAATGAGATTAATTAATATAACTGTCTGTTAAGTGCAACGACTATTATATGAACATTGTAGGGAATTCTAAACTGTAACTAAAGTGAATTTAGTTGAATATTTATACATAATAATAATCAGCTGTGTTCAGCGAGGGAGTCTTATGAATCTCAGATGTTTTTCCTTATTGTTTTTGCACATGGAGAGCTCAGAGAACAATTAAAGCCTCGAGACTATTCATGACATAATCCAACATTATTATTATTATTTATTTATTGAAGAAAACCATGGGTGTTGATATTATTTATTAAGTTATATAAGATTTTCATTTTTGTTGTTATCCCATATTTGGTGTTCTGTGGTGAAAAAGTGTATTACATTTTCTCAGATATTATTTATTGTTTGTCCATTGTTTACTCTAGTAGCTAGAATATTTACTAGGACCCTAGGTCCATTGTTTTTTTCAAAAGATTAGAATTATTGAATAGAAAGTTATAAAAAAAAATTCAAAATACTTATTTGTTTTACACTTATAGGAATTTTTATCTTGTTCAGTCTGAAAATAAAAGCCAGTCTTATTTGAACAACTTTTTAATTCAATTGACAAGCAGGTATTTTATTAATATACCAGTTCTTAACAAACACATAATGATAAAAAAATTGTCATTGTAAAAAATTTGTAACATTGAAATTGCTTTTTGGCTGTAATGGATATTAAAAGAACAAGAAAAGAAGAAGGAAGAAGACATTGAAGATGAAAATGATCAGACAGAAATTTCTCTGTGTAAAATGAATAATATCTGTTTGTCTAGCCTGAAATGGTTGGTGGTCTTCGTCTGTTGCATGAATATTTGCTTTAGTTTTCTAAATTACTGTTTGCTCTATGTTATATACACTGCTGCACACGAATGCTGATTTCAATTTTCCACTTTTGAATCAAATTTGATTTTAATATGTGTATTCAGTTTTTTTCACCAAACACACAGGATTTTTCAATTCTAACTTACAATTGATTTAAAGCTAAGAGATTATTTTCTCTTATCAATATGTATTGGGAAATAATATGAATCACTTATGACAGTGTGTTTGGTGAAAAGGTTTTTGTTATTTAATTCAAGCAGTCATGACTTTTGATTTTGCATTTGTTTATTTTTGGGAGTGACGTTTTTATGAGTTCCGTGAATATGTTTGCCAGAATTTCAGTTTTCTAGCACTTAATATAGGGACACTTTTGTCCCTGAATGTGTTGGCACACTTTTTTTTTACTTTTCTTCTAAGTTCCTTTATTTTGATCTTTTCTGTAACCTATTGTTTCTTGACCATGATTTCAGGAAGGACATTGTTAGAAATTTATTTCACCTCCAATCTGCTGACATTTTCCGTGGTTGAAATAGAGATTTGATAAATTCATTTTTTTGCATATGATGCCAAATTGATCTTCCAATTGTTAAAAGGTATAAATTTTTAAACATTTTTAAATGTTGTGTTTAGGGTTTCATGTTAAACAGTATCTGTATATGTTGGAAGTTTATAAGACTAGAATTACCTGAGACATTTTTACATGTTTAATTTCTTTTCAAAAAACTACTTTTATATCATCCATCTTATTACTGTCTCTAGGGGCACTCATGATAAATGCTCATTGTTTTGCAAGTCATTAAAACATTCCTCAGGAAATCTTTCACAAAAAGTGTGTTTTATTGTTAAGACTCTTTGTGAAAGGTTCCAAAATTTGCCCCTTTTGATGTAAATATTCCTGTTCAGTTAGGGGCACTTTCACAAAGAATTTTTAATATTTATGGAATAAATTTTGAAATGATTTATGGGAACAATTTACATCTCATTGAAGTATTTATAGTCCACCATTACCTGTCTCTATTTAAGCATGCCCTGTAAGGGTTTTCTTTGCATGATTCCGTTTTTGCCAGGTTTTGGCACAGATTTTACGGACTTCCACTACTTTGTTTTATTCTTCATCAAGAAAGCAAGATGAAATAAAATATTTTATACTTAAAATATATATGCAATTTTTACCCATACAGTTCTGTATTTGTGGAATCTTATATGGCAATTTTACATTTTTATGTGATGTCAATTCATATGAACTTGTTTTGAATCGCTTATTGTTACTGAAAAAGCAATATTTACATTTTTTACATTTTCATTGACCAATGATTTTATTAATGAAATGGGATGATAAGGTCAGAAAATTGATGTGCCAAGCACAGGCTTGAATGAATTTTCTCATGGTCAGTAAGATGTTTGATCATGGTTAAACAGAGGATTGAAATTTGTGCCTAATGCCAAATTATTGATGGAGTAAAAATCAATTGACAAAAGTTATGATTGTTTGAAGAAATTTAACAAAACCCACCTATTATGTATTACACAAAATGTGTGCACACAGTAGACAAAATTCAGTTTCATTATTTCTTTTAGGATTGTAATTAGCAATCTGTTGTTAGAGAGTTTTCAACTTAATTTGTGAAAATTTTTATCTTTTTGAATTTTCATTAATTGTTCCATTGTTTGTTGTTCTGTTCCGTGTTGTAGCTGCTCTTTTGAAGGGCTTATTATGATTAAAAGTACAAATTTGCTGATTTACAATGTTTTTCCTTCTTGAGACAGGCTATGCTTTCTATATTATTAGTACAAGATTAAATAGTTTCTACTGTGAAAAAAGTGACTGGAAGACAATAGTTCTCTATGATAAAGTCATAGTATGGAATAAAACATATTGATGATCATGTAATTTTGTCCTCTTGGAACATTTTGGCTTATGATAACATCAGTACTGTTCTTTATACTGATTCAATCTAGAGATAAATGTGAAGCAATACATATTTGTAGTTATTATATGAATTGTTTCAATTAAGAGAATAAAAATTTTATATGGGGGAATTTATCTTCAGAACTTTTGATTTTCAGTAGAGACATATGAATAGTTTTTGTTATTTTGAACTATACCTTCAAAAGAGCATCTTAATTTTTTTTCATTTTACATATGATATATTAGTAATGTACATCATGATGTGTGTTGTCAGAACCATTCTAGTCATTTCCAGCTGTCTGTCGATGTTTCTACCTCTTGTTATTAATTAGTGTATTATAAGAATACATTTCAACTAGAAACATGCAATTTTAATAGAAGACACAGAAAACCTGCATTTTATGGTGTTTTCGACTCAGCAAAGTGAACCATGTTAAAAACAGTTGTGTATTGTTTTATAACATTTGTAAAATAAAACCTTCCATATTTAGGTTAGGATAAATTAAATATAGTTGTAGCATACGAATCAAATTCAATGTGAAATATTACTGGAAGTTTTTACATTTAGTATTTGGATGTGACATTTAACCATAGAACCATTTGGTTTATTTACTTTAATATTGCATAAAATAACAAAACCTTATACATATTAACCATGACAACAGGGGTACTTCAATCTGTGATAGTATTGACTTGTATTTACTACCAAAACCATATTTATTTATTTACCAAAACCAAGTCCCAGTTGCATTCATGTTGATCTCATGTATGTCTTTTTTCTTGCTCAAAAGCGGAGGTAGTGAGAGTGAATATCCATTAATCAAGTAGATAAGTATTTTGATAATATGATATTGGGTTTTCCTTTCATTGAAGACAGGTTTGAAAGATTCGTGATTATTTACCATAGTAAAACTGTTGTAAGCATAATTTGTATAAAAAAATTTATGACTTTAGACAATCCAGTCTCACTATCTCTGGTCAATATATGTATATGTTGGGAAGATATTAACTATCCTTTGTCTTTCTGTGTGTAGAGTTGTGTGGTCACTGTACTGTATCAGAAATCCAACATGACAATCTGTTTTACTCATAGAAGAAACTTCTTGGACATTTTGTAATACATTGAGGCAACTATAGTGTCATTTTATCATACATTTCTTGTCTTGAAATATGTTAAAATTTGTTATTATTACATATACATAGGACTGTTTCAGAGATAAGGATGGGTATGGACTGCATGTTTTAAGACCCATCACCAATGCAGTTTGATTTATCATGGTGGAATAATGTAAAAATGTCCCAAGATTTTCTGCCAGAATTTTATAACCTGCATAACACAGTTCTGCAAACCAAGCAATTCTTATGTAATTTTGTGTAATTCTAGTCAATCTATTCATCTTGAACTATGACTCGTTATGCAGTATTTGTTGCCACAACAGCAATTAGAGAGCAAATCAGGCAATAATTGATGGAATTTAGGTCATGACTATTATTTGGATCAATAATTGAATATAGCAAGATACATTTTATGAATTTTGATATGTGTGGACTAAACCAGTTACTGTTTGTAATCAAGTTGTCTACTGGATGTGAATATCTTCATAATTTCAATCATATCTGACAACACATACATGTTAGTACAGTTTGTTTCTGTTACCTTAATTGGCTTTTTGTGTGCTTTTGACATTGCTTTGCATTTGTTTAGTCCCTGTGTTCAATTTGGAATAAACATAGTCAGACTTGGGTCCATATCTATAGCGTTTTATATATAGGTTGCCCGGTCAATAATGTTGGTTGCCCAGCGTCACGGCTGTATTGCAGGCGCTGGCTTGTTGGTTGTAAACGTTATTATGTAGTTGGTTGTAATGCAATATTTGTACTTTTATTACATGTGATGATTATAAATAAAATTTTAAATAAATTTGTTTGATGTAAGTTGTGTTCTTTTTCTTTAACAAGTTACCATTGTTACTCAGAAATTTGTTAATAAGATGTCACTTTTGGGACTTAAAAACAATGACCTAGTTTTGAAAAAGGTCCATTTTTAACAAGGGGAGGGAAAATTACCTTTATTAAAAGAGAGACTGCCTTGGTGGCAGGTTTTACTGTATATATACCCCTTGATTCTATTGTGACGAGGTCTGGTTGGTGGAGAATTAGGTTTGGAGGCATCTTTGAATTTTTGTGGAGTATGGTACTTGTTCAATATATCTGGAAGAGTACACATTTTTCTAAAGCATTTTGTGGTTAAGCTAAATAACTTTTGAACTGGTCAACCGATTCTTTTTATATTTTGGGACATTGACATTTTGGTACCAGCAAAAGGTTGGTATTGATTTTGGGTGATCTGGGGTGATCTATGTGTAAATTATTGTCTTTATCTCATAGTTGGAGTGCAGTCTCGGTGACATTTACCCCATATCTTTTCATTTTCAAACCCCACCTGTTTTTTAGGAGGGATTAAAAGAACTAGATATCGTCCGATCTTACAGTTTTATCTATTATAATTGTCACAGAGCTTTCAGTCACTTGCAACTGGAATCAATTTCCCTACCTTTACTGTTTATATACGACCGCAAAAATTGTATTATTGATTGATTAATTGTTGTTTAACGCCACGTCGGTAATATTTCAGCTTTTGCATATTTACGGGGTCCATTTTTTTTTATTTCTCATTGAAATTGATGAGCTTTTTCAAATGATTCCTTATGAAAAATGCAAACAAAAGTTACTCGAGCATTTTTAAGCGTTTACCGATTTTTGTATAAAAGGGGTCAAAGGGTTAAAGATGAGAAATTTTGATTTTTCATCCGATTTTGATGGTTTTTGCATCTGATTCCTCTTAATGAGAGCTTTTAGTTGTTTGACGATAGATTTTCTCTATCTCGGACCGTTTTTGGAGCTAAAATGGAATCAAAGTGGAGAGAAAATTCAATTTAATATTATATGGAAAATTGTTATTTTAGCACTGTTTATGATGGGTTTGTTTCATTCAATGAGAACTTTCAATGCATGTCACTGAATATTCGCTAGCTCGGATCGTTTTCAAGATAAAAGAGGACAAAGAAGGCAAAACTTCAGTTTCGCATGATATAGAAATTTTTATTTTTCATCTGATTTTTATTGGGTTTTTTTCCTTACAAGTAACGTTAGTTTATAGGATAAGGGTCAAAAGGATCACTGACGCCGTTATATTACTGTGTCCAGCAAAATACTTTGTCTACACTTAACCTAAATGTTCATATGTTCACCTTTCACTGGTCGTATCATGCTGCGCTTGCAAAGCACGTCAGTTGAGATTAATGGTGTAAAAATTGCCAAAAATGTAGTATATTACTACATCTTATGTCAGACATTTTACTTTCTCCAACAGGTAATTACTGTTTTCCGAATAATACATTATCAAGGCTTATTGTGATGTTCATTTCATGACGACAGGCTAATACGTTATCAAGGCTTATTGTGATGTTCATTTCATGACGACAGGCTACGGACTGACACATTTTTAAGCTTTACATGTGAAAAGTCTGGTTTGTTGTTGGAAACTGAAACTTATATAATATGCAGCATCTGGGTTTTTGTAAAAATAAATGTGTAGCTTGTAGCAGAAGGATGATATATAGATTTTAATAGCGGAACAACAAATGAAAAGTGTGTAATATTTACTTTATTTTGGGGTTAAGTCAGCTTTACGGGCATGCATACAAAAAGTTTGGTGGAAGAGACAGGTGATTTTTGTGATCTTGATTGAGAATCCGTTTCTGAATTACTGGACCGTTTCAGAAATGCAACGGAATTCTGGGAACGTCATTGTTCTGGTTGATTCTCATTGGTCAAGACGTCATTTACGAGGACGCTGAGATTGCGCAATGCGTTTTACGAGGACGGAAGTTGAATTTCTGAATCGGTCCATTGTGAAGGTATATAATCACAATTAAAATTCACAAATAGATGATTTTTTATCTGTTTTGTAGTTTTTTGGTTGGTAATTACTTCATTACATGTACTTATTCAAAGAAAGCTATTAAATTTTGTACATTTACATGTACTTCAATTTTCATAGGATAACTTTAACAAATGATATAATATTTAAGGTTTTAATATTACATGTCAACATACAGCAAAACACTTTTTATCTTATAACAAACCAACATGTCTGTGTTACAAAAATACCAGACAACAACTGCATTCTACATAAGAAAAGCATACCCGAAATGACCTGTTCATTTTCGGCTTTTTTATTGGTTACTATACATATATTTTATGTGGAATTAATTCAAATCTATTTCTAATCAGGGGAAACCGTTTATCGAGCAAACATTACATTACTTAAGTTAATTGGTCACTTAAAAACAAGGTTTATTCAGTAGTGTCGACATAACAGATTTTGAGTTGTCTTGCTTTTAGCAGGTGTGAAATAAAATAATACATCAAAATAGGAAATTCATGAGACAGCCACCCACCAAATGACATTAGAATTTAAACTTCGTCAGGTCCTATTACATCCTTCAACAATGAACCAGAGTCCATACCATAACGGAAGCTGTAAAAAGCCCCGAAATACAAAATTTGAAACTATACATAAAACACGACAATCGGCCTAATCTATATTATTGCAAAAATGGTGAACAAATAACAAAAAACGAGTAATTATACAACGACAACCACTGGACTATCAATTCCTGGATTGGGACAGGCACATAAGTATCTGTCGGGGTTTAACCAGTTTGTGAGCACTAATCCATCCCCCTTAAACCTTTTAGGTTTTGCTACAATGAGTTACACGACGGGTGCTACTAGTGGATCAGGAGTTGCTCACCCTTCCGGAGCACCTGAACTCACCCTGGTTTATGTAGGGTTCATGTTACTCCAGCTTTAGTTTTCAGTGTAAAGTTGTGTGCTCTATGTTTGTCTTTCGTTTCATTTTATTGGCCATGGTCTTGTCTGACTTCCGACTTAACGATTTCTGTCTGCCCCTTTGGTATCTTCGAATTCCTTTTGATAAAACATGAAACATATAGGATAACAACACAACCACATTGGTGCACTTAACGCAATAAGCTCAAAGACTTAGAATGCTGGCAAAAGCTAGCTCGAAGTGTCGGCAATAGGAATGAACACGTCTTTATCATTACAGTCGATGGTGATTTCACTGGTTTACATAAGTACTGTTATGTTTGCTTGTTCAACGATTTTTCCTATTACACAATTACACATATACACATATATACGTTCAGTTACTTTTAATAAAGTTTCGCATTCAAAAATGACAATGATGAAAACCTGAAACATATATCATATATATAATGAACAAACTTAATATAACCAAAGTATGTTAGAATCCAGTGAACACGTTTAGTGATAACATGTAAGTGAAAAGCATATATCCACAATGCATAATCTACAAAGCAAATCATACTCGAAAGAAACGAAAAGGCAAAATAAAAAAAAACTGAGTTGATTCTTACACACCATGATCACAAGAGCAGCATTATCAATAATGCAAAGACTCCACAGCTGTATTCTAAAATGAACAGAACGGACCGAGCTGATCATCTTTATAACAAATTGTTTTCATAAATTGATAAAACACAGTTACACATAAATTAACCTCAATGCTATGATAAAGATGTTGTGGACTAGGTTGCACACAGACACAAAGTTTTCGTTATCAATTTACACTATATACGATAGCTAAACCTTCCTCGTTGCCCAAAAATTTGGCAAAAGGCGTGATTTCTTGTTTGGTCCATATTCCTTCTTGTTCGAGCTGGTCACATAATGGAAAAAAGTTCTGGGAATATTCCTCTCGAGTATTAAACGTTGATCGACGATTTACAATGCAGATGAAGCCTCCTGTAAAAAAAACCAATAATGCTGAATGTTAGAATGCAATTAATAGAGAATGATAGATTTGGCTTTTGAGGTACAGAACGCCTTTTTAGTGGTAATTTTGCAAATTATTGTTGTTGTTCGTCAAACCCTTTTACTAGAAATAGCTCGTAAATAGGATAACGCGACCCATTTTCTGTATGTCTGAATTTGAAATCAATAGATATGATTGATCTAAGGTATACCAACATATACCTCAGATCAATCATATAACATAATTTTCGTTGGGTTGCACAAAGTGTAACCAGATCTATATAGTCAAAATATTTTCATTAGAAAAATAAAATCTTTAAAAGTTTGCGATACAAGTAGTCCAGGAATATGTTGTGTTTAGAATTTCAGTACAAAAAAATCATTACAGTATTTGTGAATAAACTTGATATAACTCTGCATATCCAACAAAAAACGTCCTCCAAATATCTTCGGAAAAATTCAAAATCTTAATATTTGGCCGACTTCCTTGTGCTTTTTGGATTAATTTAATATGTGCGCCAAATAAGACTCGCACGATTTTGATACTTCATGTAGATCTGTTTATAGCTTAGAAGCTGGTAAAAAATTGCGATAGTGTACGTTGGCGCCGTATTTAAATTTTCAGAAAAGGCTAGCTTTTTCTTTAATTTTCAAGAAAGCAGACATACTGAATATCTCTTCTGACACCATACTGACGTCAATTGTTTTAATTAAAATGTTAGTATCCTAAAATATACATGTACCAGTTGATTATTTAAAATAATTTTGTGTCACATGTACATGTAAGAACCATCACACAATTTTATTTTATTGGGTCGAAAAGGGTGCTCTGCATACCTTGTCCATCACCTGGAGTATATAGTACGTGGGCTGAGATAACCCCCGTGCACCCCACATCTCTATGGGACCAACTTTTTTTGTCGCCTAAAGCATCCCATTAATGAAAAATCATGTTAACATCAAAAATTTTGGAACGCATTTGTGATTTG
>JARWCS010000005.1:1324711-1345289 GCA_034783895.1 Geukensia demissa
CACCAGTAAAACTGACCGCCGCGATATGACTGAAATATTGTTGAAAGTGGCGTTAAACCCCAATCAAACAAACAAAACAAACATCAACTTTAGAATTGGCATTGTCCGAATAACGAGAATAAGCAGAGAAATCTACTATCTTTTCGACCGGGTGAGATTTTTGTTCAAATTGAGAAATAAGGAAGTATCCCGTGATAATATTGTTGAAATGGATTGATTGATTGATTGATTGCTGCTTTACGCCTAGTGGACAATATTTCAACCAAAAAAGGACGGAACAAGTTTACAAACAGTAAATCAATTAGTAGACAAGAGCAGGGGACCGTTAAAGGGGGACTTTTAGACTGCAAATGATAAAAATTGCGGGTTGGATAGGGGTGGAAAATAAAGCCTTGTAACTGGACGCTTACTGACCATTCAAAATGAGCAGTTACAAGGGGTTTTTAACGTTCTTAGAACTTGGCACCTCCTAAACACAGAGCGTATTTAACGTCTTCTTCCGGAGTCATTGTAAATTTATACCCCCACCACAAACCAGGAACACCCCTTTTAGAGGACTTGGGCCTCCAGGACGGAGATACCTAGTACCTATTTTCCCCGACACAACCTTTGAGAAGGGGAGATCGAGTATTAATATATCACATTCGAATAAAAGGACGCCCCTTTGTTGAATTAAATATTGGACTAATTCATGATATATTATTCTGTCTTGATAAAAACCATAATTTGTTCTCTGTAAAGTCAGTTTCAGCTGTTTAGAAAAATATCTTAAGTTGTACAAGTGTATTGCCGATCTTTTACAACATAATTGAATGTTGGTTCTACACTTTGGCAAAACCACGGTCTTGTGTGCGCTGGTTTCTAGACACTTATTTAGTTGTCGTGCATGCTTTATGCTCCAAGTTTGCTGTCTTGTCTGTTTGTACAGTATAAAAATATGAGATGTAGCATGATTGTCTATGAGACATTCATCTACCAAATGACAGTAGAATTCAAACTTCTACAGGTCCCATTACGGCCTTCAATAATGAACCAAAGTCCATACCATATCGACCGCCTCGGTGGTGTAATGGTTAGCGTGCTCGCCTCGAGTGCGGAATGTCGGGGATCGATCCCCGGCCGGGTCAAACCAAAGACATTAAAATTGGTATTTGCTGCATTTAGGAGTAAGAGCAAAGACTGGTCGGCCCAGAGTCAGGATAATGAGTCTGGGTAAAGTGGCACGTCTTCTGTTGCTTTTGTGAGGCAGCACGTTAAACATTCGGCTCAGCGTGTCGGTCTAGTACAAAGCAGGGTTCATTAGTCATCATCATTCATTAATATGCTCTCGTCCTGAATATGCATGAAATATTTGCCACAGGACGTTAAGCAACATTCAATCAATCAATCAATAAATTTTCCTTGTTTGGTCCCAATTGAGTTCATATTTCTTATTGGCTGATTTTTACAAATTAACTACTCTGAAATCACTCCACCAAATGTAAATGAACTTTATAGTAAGCATCAATGTGGGTCCTTAATAAAGTTTTCTGATTATCCTCAGACAACAAATATGGCTGCCATAGGAAATCCTTTTTCTTATTAGCTGATTTTCAGACATTAACTCCTCTGAAGCCACTAAGCTAAATAAACAGAATTTTATTAGGAGTTGCTTTATAAATTTTTGTCAGAATGGAGAAGAAACATGGCTGCTGTAGGAAATTTTTGATGGGACAAATATTGAATCATTTAAAACTTCTAGTTTAGTAGAGCCAAATTGACAATAGACTTTAGACCATGTAAAATTAATTCTCTTGCTCTCAGACAATATATTTTTGAAAAATGGCATTGTAGGTAGGGAGTTTAGTTTTTCAGTTTAATCATGTCAAATGGGTAGGGATTTCTAGTTTTGATCCTGACTTTAATTGGTGGTCAAAGGGAAGTAAACACATTTAATCTCCAGTTTTCAGGGATTTAGTATGATCCCAATTATTTTTGTCTTAAATCACTTCCTGACACTAAAAACTTTGTTTTTGCAATTAAAAGGAGAATAATTTTGAATTTTGAACACTGATAAGTTTATGGAACTGTTTGGAATTGAACTGCAAAGCTTTGGATTCCTCTAGCAAAAAGTTTTGGCCAAATGAAAGAAATTTTTTCTGTCTAAAAAATGGAATAGTTAGTTTTTTTTCATACTGCCTTTTAAAAAACTGTCACCAGTGATGGTAGTTTCAAGAGGGCAGCCATGTCTGAAAACAAGAGAATTAAATTTACTTGGCCTGAAAATTTTTGTTTTTGCAAGAAGACTTTTGTCCTTGTAAAATAGATATGAGGCTGTTAAAACTCTTGTTTCTGATTGGTTAATTAAAACATTCCTTTATAAGAAAATTAAAGTTCCTATCAATGTAATGGTTGAAGTCAAAAAATCTCATGGCCAAGTGTCAGGTATGTGATACAATGCCAGTCCTTTGAAAGCTGCATGTCTCTGAAATTAAGATAAGAACAATGTTTGGTGTGCTAATTTTTTTAAGGGACACACAAGTCTGCTTTATGTAGTTTATCTTTGGCCTCAATTTTAAATCAAGGAATAGTAGATTACACTTTTGATTTGATAGGTGGTCATTCTTGGTGTCAAGTCTATCTTTTTATGAGACATATCTGTGTCGACATTTGTTTTTGTAATTCTGACACTAGTTATCAAAGGCCGGTCTTATCATAATAGATAAAAGTGTAAAATAAATGTGCTATCTCCCCTGGCCTACGGCTACACAGACATAGGTGTAAAACAAAATATTCCAACCACGACTTTTCTGTCCATCTTGAAAAGAGAAGAATTTTGAAAGGATTGCCTTTGTTGAATTACTCAGATTTAATATAATTATTTCTTTTTTAAGTGGATTTTTTTTTTAATTTCTCAAAAATTAATAATGTAACATTTCTTTATTCACATAACACAGGGAAATGTTAGGTGAACTTTCTCTTGTTTATACATTATTTCAACATTGGTTTAAACATGGTTTTATTTATTTCAGGATCCCATGCCAGAGGTTAGGCAGAGTTCCTTTGCATTATTGGGAGATCTGACTAAGGCTTGTTTCCAACATGTTAGACCTTGCATTGGTAGGTTGATATTCATCACATGTAGATAGGAAGCAATCTGTTTCAGATACTTGTTCAAAGAGTTTAAGTAATTTTGATTTTTAAAAAGGTAAAAGAATTTTCTTTGTGGACTGTTATAGTTCAGTCTTGAAATCGTTAGTGGACAGGTTACACATATTTAGCTAGTCCTGAGAGCTATTGCCTTCATTGTGTGTCCAATGTTTATCCAAATAATTTTCATCATAATGGTCCTGTGCACAAAATTGTATCTAGCATGTCGTGGACCAACCAAACCACAACAGCCAAACTTAGTTAAAAGTCGTACCATACTTTAAAAAAATGAGAAATTCTTTTCTGAAACTGCTGAGCGAATTACCCAACTTCATGGAATGGTCCTTAATCAAATTTGTATCCGGCATCCCCACCAATCAACAAGATGTGCAGCCAAACTTTATATTTTATCATGGGTCCCTGTGGGAAATTGAAACTCTTCTCGTCTGAAATGTTTGAACTGATTAGAAGTAAACTTAAGTGGTAATCCATCAAAATTTTATTCAATATGCCCCTTTGACCAACAAAGATGGATGTTGTAGAAAATCTTAGTTTAACATGGAACCCTGTAGGAAATTCAATGAAAAATTATTTTCCTGTGTAACTGCTGAGCCAATTGGAACCCAATTTTGGTAGTACGTTCCTCAGATGGTTCTCACTCAGAATTTTATCTGGCATCCCCATTCAACAACCAAGATGGTGGAACCATCTGAACCAGTGGGGATCAATTTCTGTAGTTTTGATTTATATTTATGAAAAAATGAATCTTGAGTCACTATTACAGGGACAATCTTATCTTGCTATTTAGCGAATCCACCATTGGAAGCCAAGGTTTGTTCATTAAGATTTTATATAGAGGTATTTGGCTTTTGGTTGGCTATTTCTCCTGGTCAAATGAATCCCCCCTTCGATTCAATTCTACCACCTACAAATTATTTATTGAGTCATACTATTTACAAATGAAAATATTTACTGTTTAAGTTCATTTTGTATACAATGAAGATAGAATGATGATAATTGTTGCTCACTATTAACTATGTGTGATTAGCATAGTATTCGTACTGTCTGACTATCTTCATGATTCAAATGAACTTGAAATATATGTTGGATTCAGAAAGAATATATGATAATTTCTGTTTGTCTTTCAGGAGAGTTCATGCCAATATTAGCAGCCAATTTGAATCCAGAGTTCATATCAGTTTGTAACAATGCTACTTGGTCCATAGGAGAGATATCAGTTAAAATGGGTAATTTACTGTTTTCAAGTTATGTAGATTGGTAAATTATTGGTAAATTATCTTTTTTAGTGTAGTTTTTAGGCAAGAGTGGCATAAAGTTTTACCCCTGTCCATCTGGTCTGTTGTCTTTGTCTGTCAATTTTCATTAAAGATTTCTCTGCTTGTGTATTTTGGATTTATATGATATTTGGTTTGAAGCATTATCTGGGTGAGTTGTACCATGTATTCCCCTTTCAAGTCCGGCATATGTTTACTTACTGTTTTCTGGGACAGAGGCTTCCGCGTCCCCTTAACACATTTTCTCTGTGTTGGGTACTGTTGTACAATGTATAAAGGGTTTTTTGTCCTTAGAGCAGATATCATTTAAAATTGTACATCTTAATCATTTACTGTTTGATATCAAATGAAGTGAAAAAAAATTATCTGCAAATTTTCACAAATATCTGTTTCAACGTAATTTAAAATTTACTGCTGTATTATGGAGATCAGAAATCAGTAAATGTTTCGAATAAATATCTTTGGATAAAATCAGTATAGAAATGTGTCAGTTAAATGAAATGCTTGTACAGTAGGTTTGAAGTTAACTCTCAGGAGAATTTGTCATGAAGGGAGAAAGGCAGAAAGGGATTATATCCAGTGTAATCTCTATCAAGTTGTTTCTGTAAAAAAATTTGAAGCTTTTAGCTAAAGTGAATAAACTCCATAACATCGGATAATTACAGGAAATGACATGCAGCCGTATGTATCCATGGTGATTAACCCATTGGTAGATATTATAAATAGACCTAATACACCCAAGACACTGCTAGAAAATACAGGTAGGTGAATATTCACAAATTAAAAATATTAATTTACGAAATCCTTAAGTGAAAAACTCGATTATTTCAGAGCTACATCAAAAATGTGTTGAATCAAAATTATCAACAGTAGTCATGCATGCAATCTTGTAACTGTTGGATTATTGTTATTATTTATACCCAATAATTTTATCATTTCTTAAAAATACACAGGCACAAAAACTCTGTGATATATACAACATAGAAAAACTTCCTGCATATTGTTGATTTCATTTTTACATGTGGTGATTGTTCATTTTTTTTTTTTTTTTTTTTTTGAGCTTGTAAAGTCTGGTTTGTTAGGATTTCAATGGATAGAGTAAACATATATAGTCAAACTATTCAAAAATGACAATTTACAGATAAAACACTAAAATTTAGGGATTTTTGGACATACAGGATTATAAAAGTTAGAACAGGAAATCTTTGATTGATTGATTGTCGCTTAATGTCCAGTGGGCAATATTTCAGCCAGAATCATGACTGGAACAAATTTGGACTTTTTCTATAGGCCAGAAATTAGACCAAATACACAGCACTCATTATGAGCTGTTGCAAAGGAATTTTTAACATGCCGAAAGCCTGGCATTTCTCCCAACATTGGGCATGTATATAATGTCACAGGGGTTCTACCAAAACCAAAACTCCTATATACCCCAGCTGCTCTTTTGGGGAGAAAACCTTTTGAAGAACAAGCTTGAATTGAAAGTTTTAAGCTTGCCTGGCCAAAGGTGATGTGAGATTTTGTCATCACTTTGTGTCTCTACTTGTTTGCAAAGACACCAAACATCCTTTTCTATACCCCTGCTGTCCTTTAAGGGGCAGAAAACCTTTTAAAAACAAGATTCATTGGAAAATTTTTAGCTCACTTGCCCAAAGGCCATGTGAGCTTTGGACATCACATTACATAGATCTTCCTTAATCTTTTATATTTTCATCTTCTCCTCTGAAACTGCTGGGCTTAACAGAACCAAAATTTATGGGAAGCATCTATGGAAGGTCCTTTTAAAGTTTTAATCATGATCAGACAAAAAACATGGCTGCCACAGACAATTCTTGTTTCTGTTTGACTGATATTAGAAAAGTCATCTCTGAACCTTCAAGATCAAATGGAAAAATATTTTATAGGAAGCATCTTTGCAAGGTGTCTTATAAGTTTAATCATTTCGTCCTGGCCAGACAAAAACATTCGATATGGAGCATAGATGCCTGGGTGGCCGAGTGGTCTAGGTAGTTGATTTAAACTTACCTGTACAGATCACTGAAGCCTTTCACCTATACGGCGTAAGTTTTCGCCTGACTTTGTACCATACAGAAACGTGTTAAGTTGAACTTGAATGGCATGTGATAAGTTTGTCAGTTACAAGCCCAAGGTCAGTGGTTCTATTTATGAACTTCGGGCTCCTCCACCAGTAAAACTGACTGCTGTGATATGGCTGAAATATTGTTGAAAGTGGCATTAAACCCAAATCAAACAAACAATAAGTTAAGAACTTGTTTCGTGCCCCACGGAAATCTAGTGAATGAAAGTCAACAGCTTGACATGTACACCTCTTCCTATGTTTGGCCAAACTTGTTTGATGAAGGTAAATTCAGAAATGATGTGGATTGTGTCTTTCTGGCATATATTCCATTTTTTTCTTTGAAATATCAAAACCACTATTGGCCATTTAATGTTTGTTTATGATTAGCCCAATGAAGATGAGTGATACAGGCTCAGCATTCAGAGCCTCCAATTTTATATATATAAAGTTTCAGTTACATTTACTGACACATAACATTTGGCTAATATTTGACAAAATTATAACAAAACTGTATTTTACAGCTCAATAGGTTTTAAGAAATGTGTTCATGATCTGCATAGTTTTTAAACATTTTTTCATGTTAAACATTAGAATTTAGTTTGACATGTCAAACCAGTGTAGTTTGCATTTTGGCCCTCTACCTTTGTGTTTTAATTTGAATAAGAAATTTGTTTTATAACTTGCCACATCATTATAAACACTGTTATCTGCCTTGACTTTCTGTTCTTGAACGGTAGTCCTGGTTTTTGACAGGAATCTCCCAGTGTTTGTTTAATTGCATTTCCAATTATCTTTTATTCTGATCCATATTTGTATATAATGTCAGATGTGTTTAAATTTAAAAAAGTGTTAGTCAGCCCAGCTGCAGAGCATTTTTGCATCTTAATGAGACCAAGTCAAACTTTTATTGCAAGTACTTTTGATATTTTTTTTTACTCTCAGTTTGCACTAGCTTGTGCAAGACCTTACAGAAGGTAAAATCCTGTAAGGAATTGAAAATGATACAGTTGAATGCACATTACTTTAACTTTATTTAACCAACAAAACAAGCACAGTTTCTTGGAACATATAAAGCTGTGTTGTTTTCAAGAAGTTAACAAACAAACAAATCATTCAAGCGGCATGTTGGGTGTCATGCCAGGGAATTCCTTGCCTCTGGATGCCCAATTTGGACTGTTTTGGTAGGGTAGGGAGATATTAAGCCTGAGCTGCTGGCCATTCTGGGACCCTCATTATGACTGTTGCAAAGGGATCTTTAAAGCGCAGACTCATCATGGGTACAGCAAACAGTAAACCTCGTGTATGACACGTTTGTCAGTAATTTATATATCCCATCCGACAAATGGATTCCGCTTAAGGAAAGGTTCCACCTCCTATTAGAGAAACCAAAAAACTTATTTCTTAACCCCGGCTTCTCTTGGATATTTATACATTTTTTAATATAATGGTTTATTTTCTGCAGATCTTGATCATATTTTTGTATAATTGTTTATTTTGACAACTAACTTTGGCTTTGTAGCTGTTGGTAATGGTACATTATAAATGTGACACTTGGGAGTCTTCATATACATACATACATTTGGTTAGAGCATTTTCTTAAGAGTTTACTTTAAAATTGAATTCATAATATGTATAAAAGCAGTAAATATGGGATATAAATTTGTTGACCGTAAAAACTTATTTGTGGTGAATACAATACCAATACTGTCTGGGGGCACAGCCTTCTTTGTAATTAATAAATGAAGGGTTAAAAACATTACAAAAGGATGGAGTAAAAGTATATCATGCCCAAGTCAGAGCTGATTAAACTTTTTTTTATTAGTCCCTGTTAAACATTTTATTCCACCAACTTTTTAAGTCAGAAACTTGACGTGAAAATTTTATGTTCAAGATTAGAAGAAAATTTGTTTTTCCGTATTAAACCTTGGTTAAATCAGTTGGTGATTTTACTGTCACAATCTAATTAAATGGAACCAATTTAATGTTTATATGTAATAATAATATCTTAAATTGAGGTTGGCAATTGTCACAATATGATGATATTTATAATCTAAACCGCTATAAAAAATGGCAAACCTGGAATGTGCTGATGTTTCAATGTCCAAGTTTGTTTTTGGCCTTTTAGCGGACTTGATTTTTTGCGCTTTTTAGTAGAATTCTGCTTTTCAAAACCAGGATTTTCCCTTATTGCACCTTTATTACATATAATTCAGCTTCCAGAAACCCATTTTCACTGTATTTCTCGATTGGCAACCTGAAGTCTGTTTTACAAATAATCAAGTTAAGAATTTCAAAAAAAATGTAAGAAGAATATAGAGATGTATGTGAAGACTCCTCATTTTATTTCTATATGTTAATCATTTATGTTTTGACAACTAGAAGTACAATATTTAAGAATTTATGTACACTTTTCTGTACCATTGTATTGTTGTTTATTTTTGTAGAACTTACACCTGACTTAATGACATTGTACTACACTCCTTTTACTGACCTTTATAATTATACATGCACTTAGATATATTTAGAAGCTTTGATCCAGATATATAATTCATATGACCTAAAGTTTGTTTAACACATACTCCTAAAATTCCATCTTTCGACAGCATAATATTGAAAATGGTGGTCTTTATTTTGTAAAGCAAACAAATTGAGGTAATCAAGTTAAATACACAATAAAATTTGAACTAAGTCCTTGAATAAAAGCCTTTATTATGTCAAATTTTTTACAAATGTGCAACAAAATTTGTTGACATGATGACTTATGACATGCTGATATAAAAGCTTTGACTTTGACATGATTTAACCAGACTGTTTTAAATTGACAGATTTTTATGATAATTTTATTTGCTTGTATCGTTTTGTTGATTTGTTGTCTTCTCTGTTTTTCTTCCCTATTCATTGCCCTCGTATTGTTATGACAACGACGACACTTAGCGATAACAATTGGTCGCCTTGGTTTAGTCTGTCCACCAGATGTCGCTCCTATGTTACAGCAGTTTATTCGGCAGTGGTGTGTAACTTTTTATTTATTTCTCTTTTATAATCAGTGAAATTTCTGTTCATTTCTGCATATTGCTTTGTTGAGATTCAACAAAATGTTGAATTTGAAATGTTTCTTTGAGTTTTCCTGAAAAATTTACAATGAAATGTGCAGATTGGAAAGAAATTTTACACTGATAAAAATCTATTCTTTATGTTTAATCGTATTTGCAATATATTTATTTACAACATTTAATACTTTATAGATATAAGTGTTATACTTTCCAATGTAGATTCAATTTTATCAGTTTTAAAAATTTTCCCAAGTTTGGCATGCTATGTAAAACTTGCTTAAGCTTTCATTTCACAGAAAATTTGTTAGATTTAATATCGTTGTAATTAACTGACACTACAGAATATATTTGCACAGTAGATTTTCTGGGAAATTACATGTATA
The DNA here is from genome assembly GCA_034783895.1 of Geukensia demissa. Lineage (NCBI taxonomy): Eukaryota > Metazoa > Mollusca > Bivalvia > Mytilida > Mytilidae > Geukensia > Geukensia demissa. Next base: position 1,334,655 of record JARWCS010000005.1, read on the forward strand.
CATTAAGATGTGCTGTTTGATATAGATGAATTGTTAATGGACTAAGAACATATAATTGGATGTGTAATGTGACTGTTGATGTTCTTGTCTAGTACAGTTGTGAGGCAGCATGGGACTTGTATAATCATATCGTACATAATGCACTTCTGTAGTGTTGTCAATTTATTAACATGTTTCTTTTGTATTTTCATGTTTAGATATCATTTATTTTGTTATAATTTATACAAAAATGACAATGCTAAAAATTTATATAATAACGACAAGAATGATGTGGATGTTGAATGATTTTAGGTGTACTTCTCTGAGAAACATTCGTGATAATGAGGAGAAGGACTCTGCATTCCGAGGTGTCTGTCAGATGATTAATGTGAACCCAGGAGGGGTTATACAAGACTTTATATTTTTCTGTGATGCAGTTGCTTCTTGGTCACAACCTAAGGCTGATCTAAAAGAAATGTTTTATAAGGTAAATAATTTCATAGTAATTGTCATCTTGTTTATACAGAGAATTGAAGTTTTATTACATCTTAATGAAAAATCCTACAGAAGAAGTCAATTAGACCACATCATCTCTCAACAAAAATGGACAGAGATTCAAAATTTACACAAGCAATTTTAGTTTACATGAATCTCAACTCACTTTGATTTCACGTTAATCTCACGTGAAATTTACGTGAAGTTCAGTTCATGTGAATTTCACCTGAGATCATCACATGAAATTTATGTTATGAATTTCAGTTAACATTAAATTCACACGAGAATATTATGAAATATAAAGGATATATAAACATCTTAAATTATATGAATTTCACCTGAAATTCACATAAAGGACAAGGTATGATAAGGGCCTTATTTGGCCCATTATTCAATGTAAAAATAAACTTGCATTTAATTTTCCAATTTTTTTGTTAAAATTAAGTTAAATAGTGACTTTTCATAAAACTTATTCAAAAATGCGTATTGAAGTGTTTTTGACGTCACATTTAAAGGCAAAAAAGGCAATTTTTTCAAAAATCCCCAAATTTAGCATATTTTTTGTATGTTTTTTTTTTGCATAAATAATTATCTCCGACAACGTAGACCACCATAATTTTTTATACTGAATAAAGATCTTTACATAATACACCAGCTGGCAAAAAATTGTGGCGGTCTACGTTGTCGGAAATATTTAGATTAAAGGAAAAAGCTCCAAAATTTGTACTTAATCGTAACAAAAAAGACACATTGGGTCCTGTTAGTGACGTCAGTATGACAAATTTTTAAACCTGTCGTAAAATGTAAAGTTTCGTTATTTTACATCCAGATAGGCCATATTGCAAAACCATTGTACGACTTTCATTTTTGTAGGCCAAAAAGGGTACTTAACGTATAATGTGAATTTAACATGGAAATCTTGGCGTTAATTTCATGTGAGGTCTTGTTTAAAGTTAATTTCACAAGAATTTCATGTGGATCAAAATTGCCTGTGTATAAAGTTAAATTATCTACCATTGAACAGATTTATCTTTCTTCATGCATTTTTACATAACTGTGCCTTAAGTTCATCAAAAGATTTATAAAAATCCCTACCCAGCAGTCAAGGAATTGCTCTAAACAATATGAGAACAGAAGAGTAGTTCCTTTGTCTCTCCTTCCTCAACTTGGATTTTTTTATTACAATTCTTTAATATACCAGTATTTGGTTGGTTATTTCTGCTTTGTTTTCATGGCCAACTGAATACAGTACATATGCTGTGTATTATACAGGGTATGTTTGAAAGGCTTCAAGTGGCGATTGGCTAGAAAAAGTTTTTAAATGGATTAATATGTAGTTTCATTAATAAAATAATGTATTGATTGTTAAAAATGTGTGTTCATATTTTGTAGATTTTACATGGTTTTAAAAATCAAGTGGGAGAGGAAAACTGGACAAAGTTTTCAGACCAGTTTCCTCAGCCTCTTCGGGAGAGGCTAGCCGTTCAATATGGTGTGTGACTCAGGACTACCAAAGGTAAGGAATGAGGAAGATATAGAGGATTGATACAAATATAGTCTGCCAAGGAAGAAAACCAGTAACACTAAGAACTACACAAAAAATTTATACAAACATGAATAAAGGGAGGAGATGTCTAGCAAATGGTTTCAAATGTCAAAAAACTTCCAAGTTGGCGATCGATAATAACTCAGATTGATTGTACTTGAGACAACGATTCCAACCCTAAGATATCATTGGAAAAAGCAATAGTTTTCTAAAAAACAGAAAGTTTTTCAGAAAAAAAAAATTGATTTAGTCAAGTTTTGCACAAAAATCAAAATTAATCATAGTACTTTGTAAGAAACATTATTGCTCGAACCAGGACCAAATTCAATGGTTACGCACATTGGATAAAGTAAACTCAGAAATCATCTGTTGTATTTAGACATGATTAAAGTTTAAAACTTGATCATAACCCGATATGATTGGTTGTATTCGTATTATGATCTGAATCCACTGTCCAGGTCTTAGGTTGCTCATAGTACATAACAAATGTTTATTTACCCTCATAGTTATCATGCAATTATTAATGTAGTTAACAATAGAAGTTGAACATTTTAATTATTAAAGAAAAAAATCTACCTAAAACCAACAGAAATATACTTGAGGAACCTACAATAACAAGGTTAAAAACATGAAAGGATTATGAAATAGACTTTAATAACACTAGATATCCATCCTGTCTGAGATAATTTTTCTGTAGAAGAGTTTAGGATGTTTTATTCTTATTTTCCAATGACTGAACTTTTTCAATAATTATGATAATTTTATTTTACATTTATGTTGAAACAAAATAAGCAGAAATAAATAATTGGTAAGCAGTCAGTTTTTAGATGCCAGCATTTGAAAATTGGACAGCAAATAGATTTTTCATCAATTTTTTAGTTCGCTTTTACAAAGTAAATGTGGACTATTGGAATTGCCTTGGCATCTGCATCCACTATGTCCAAGTTTCTTTTTTATTCATTACTATACAAGGTAGCTTCTTGAAACTGGCAGGATGGTGTATTGGGGGTTATGTATCAAATGCATCTAAATTTAGGTGACCTTTACCTCAAGGTCATTCAGTATTATCATTTTTCGACTTGTATGTCCAAGTTTCCACTGATAAAGAAAGTTTTTCAGGAAAAAAGTTGATTTAGTCCAGTTTTGCACAAAAATCAAAATTAATCATCTGTTGGATTTAGACATGATTAAAGTTTAAAACTTGATCATAACCTGATATGATTGGTTGTATTCGTATTATGATCTGAATCCACTGTCCAAGTCTTAGGTTGCTCATAGTACATAACAAATGTTTATTTACCCTCATTGTTATCATGCAGTTATTAATGAAGTTAACGTTAGAAGTTGAACATTCTATTTATTGAAGAAAAAACCTTCTTAAAACCAACAAAAATATACCAAATGAACCTACAATAACTTAAATAAACAAGGTAAAAAACATGAAAGGATTACAAAATAGACATCAAAAGAGGTTCTGCACATGTAGATATCCATGCTATCTGAGCTTATTTATTCTGTTTTGCCAACAACTTAACTTTTTCAATAATTTAATTATAGTTTTATTTTACGTTCATTTAGAAACAAAATAAGCATAAATAAGTAATGGGTTAGTAGCTTGTTTTTTAGATATCAGCATTCAAAAATTGGGAAGAAAAAATTTTCTTTGATTTTTTATTCATTTTGTATTAATAGGTTGTCAGTATCAATATATAGAATAAAAATTTTAAAATATTTACTCATATGGCTCTTTTAGGTTTGTTTTATGAAATAATAAAAAAAGATTGGTGGTTATTGGGTGTAAGTAATTAAGTCTGGATATGGATAAAACCAGAAGAGTTGGGAAAAACTTGAAGAAAACATCCTTTAAACTATTTCACATGTGTGTTAGTTTTTTGCCATGATATGGCCAGGGATGATTTTATTCCGCTTTTTAGCGGATTTCCGCTAATGGTAGTCTGGATTTGTCCATTATGATTCTTTTATTATATTGCGGTATTTGGCTTCCGGTTGGTTATTTCCGCTTAGTTGGCATGGTCGGCAAAATCATCCCTGTATGGCAGAAATACTGTCAACTTGGCATTAAACAACAATAATGAAACAATTAAACCATATCACTCATACAAATCAAAGTTGATTCAAGGTTGTGTAAATGCTGTATGCATCAACACATACTCTGCATTGTCTTATTTAATTTTACATTTCATATACATATAACTAAAATAAATTTTTCTTTCTTTTTCAGGTCATGGGGTTAAGGGAAAGTGCTAGCAGGGAATATCCCTCAGCACCATGGGTCCACACACATGGGGTTGGCATCGCGAAGGGGAGGGCCAACACAGAGGGGGGCCTCTGCAATACACAGCATTGAAACAAGTAGGAATTGACAAAAACTCGTGTCATTTCCTCACCTTAATGCTGTGCTGCAGCTCCAAATTTTACACATCGCGGAAATGGGTGGGTCGCGTCACTGGGAGGGCTCGCGTTACATATATATTTACATCATATCCACAGATTAAATCCTACAGGATTGTTTAGATAACTCATAGCCATTGCATGCTTTCTGAGACTTTGTATTGTATAACATCACTTTGCAGTGTTTGTATGTCAAATTTCTGTTTTGTCAACAAAACCCATTTAGGTTTGTTATCAAATAAAATATTTTGCAGTGCTTAGAACAGTTTTACAATGTAATCCAGTGATAATTGGTATGGAAAAGCGTCGCCGATACTTTCAAGTAAAATTAATAACTTCCTGTGAATTCATTTATTTTCATGGGTATTTAATATTCATTGTTTTACTTTGTCAAATCATGCAAGTCAAAATCATGATATCACCATGATATATAATTCATTGCATGAGATAAATTGAAATATTTGCAGTAATCTGCCTGTAAAATTGTTTTAGAGGGATGAAGCAAATTCTGTGAGAAATATTTCAAACAATTAGTGATTAACCAATTAAAATTTTAATGCATGTTAGGACAAACATGGCAGTGCCTTCCAAACCCTTTTACTTTTATTTTTGGAAAAAACCTATACTAACGGTTCAGCTTTTATTAAATATTCTGAAATTATATCTATAATCAATTTCCATTGTTGCAAGTATTACATGTACAATATAAAATTTTACAATAGGAAGAGGTGCCCTGGGTGGCTGAGGTCTAGGTAGTTGATTGAAAAACCTACCTATACAGATCACTGTAGCCTATCACCTATACGGCGTTTTCGCCTGACTTTGTACCCACAAACACTGGTTGAGTTGTAATTCGCATCGCAGGTGATAAGGATTGTCAAGTTACCTGCCCAAGGTCGGTGGTTCTCTCCAGGTACTCCGGCTTCCTCCACCAGTTAAACTGACCGCTGCGATATGACTGAAATATTGTTGAAAGTGGCGTTAAACCCCAATCAAACAAATACAATAGGAAGAGAAAATAGCAGGGAAAAAATAAGTACCAACAAAAGTAGGAGATGCGGTTATAATAAACATTCATTAATTAGTCAGTAAAAGAATCTTTTGCATGATGATGTTGACGATTAGTTTTATACAATTATCACTGGAAGTATAGGTTAAAGAAGTATTTGAATCTTACTGATATGAACTATCATGTGAATAAAATAAACCAATTATCTTTGTCTACTTGAACTTAATATTACTACATGTTAGTTATATATAAATGTATAGTTTCTTTCCTACATTGGAAATATTTTACCTTAAATTTTAAAACACTCTGATCATGATATTGACCCATGCTCAGTAGTTAAATTTTCTCAAACCTAAGAATGTTTTTGGAAAGCCTTTTATTATCAAATTTTAACTCTGAAATAATTAAGTTGTTAAAATGGTAGAATCCATATTTCTTAGTCAAATTTATAGTTGAATATTTGTGAAAAAGATTTAAATTGTACTTGAGCATAATTTGTAGTCTTTAAAATGCTCCTTTCATATCAAGTAATTTGTAACATTTATTAATGATTTAGGTTTTTATCATTAAAAGTAATTTACAAATAAGTGTTACAATTGGGTTGATCAAGTGTGTACCTTGGTAGGCGATAGCTTCTTTGTTAGGGATAATATTTATCCAATTTTATTTGAATTCTGGTGGGTTTTTTTTCAGTAAGTAATAAATGTAAGTTTCCTTAATATTTACATATGCAGAATAAGCTTTTGGTTTAGTTATTTCTGCTTTGAGTTGAACAATATCAACCAAGCTTTACTAAGTCTTTAATTTAGGTACACACCTGATTAACATGGCTGTCATTTCACCTTTAAACATTGTTGCAGTGGGAAGTTATACTTTTCAGTTGTCAGTCAGTGCAATAGAAATACCAGTTTTGTGCAAAAATACGCTGATTAGCGATAAATACTTTATAAAAAGTCAGTTCTGACATAGCTGTTTTTCTAGATTCTCAGTTTCAATTTTCATTGAGAGCATAACCAGTGAAACAATGATTTGAGATCAGTGACAAATCACACATGAAATTTGTCATGTGACCTACTAAGGTGAAGGCCAGGTTATGACCTTGTTAGGGTTCGTAGGAGAAGAATATGGTCTGAACATTTTCGATTGTGCCTGCTCACTCATTTAAAAATCTGTTTAACACCAGTATCACTAGTCATCAACATTGGCTGAAAAGTTAATTTGTAAGATCATCCAGAGGCTTTGTTCAATTAGGATTCAAAAGTTTTTTATACGTATAAAGATATTTTCAAGTATTCCAAAAGTGCTTTATGTGCATTTATTCAGCTAAATCAAACAAGCAGACATAATGTGAAATGTTTGGGCATTTATTCTTGTTTTTATTTTTTTTTATTCAGCTGTGATCTATACATATATTTGTTATTTATAATTTTTGCCGTGAGGATTTTATTTTTTTAATTATTTTTCCTATTGGTTTTATTTTTATTGTACATTTTGAATGTTGTGTTTAGAAGTTATTTCCCTTGAATTTCTGCACAGGAAGTGTTTCTGGGATAGTATAAAACTGGTTTAAGTCAGCATTCTCACATTTTAATTAACAACACTTCTACTTCAATACAGTCAAAACTTTGTAGTACATTAGTGCTGTTGTAAATACAATTTTATTGTGCATGCTCCAAAATAAAATATGTAGATTAAACAAGTTGATTTATTGGAAGAGCTGACTCAAAGCACCACTAATATCTGTCAATATTTCACATTTTGATGATATTTTGAAAACTATTTGGCCAATGGGTACCAATCTTTTGAGGATTTTTTTGTCTATTCCTCTGTCTTGAATTCATCTAAAATGCCTTCCATAAATGAAATTATGTTAACATAAACTGATGAATTTTGGTGTTTGGGGATTTTGAATGATTACCCTTTGAAAATTGTATCTGCTAACCAGCCTAGGCTAATTCAACATAGCATATGAGTACTTTAATTCAATGTGAATTGTAACTAACTGGAGAAATATTCATGGTGGTCTCCCTTCAGGTTATGTTGGATGACCATGCCCAACAACCAATGTTGCAGCCACAAACTTAGTTTAAACACAGTACCCTATGAAATTTCATTTCAAAGAACTTTTCTGGAAAAACAAATCATACAAGAATGGCAAACAGCTGTATGATGAGATGGGCAAGGGCGGAGTGTGTCTTTGTCATCACTTTGCTTCCGTCATTTGTCCATATTTTAACTTTTTCCTTTCTTTTATGTCTCCAGAAACTGCTAACCAAATTTAGCTAAAACTTGGCATAATCCATATATCGGACAACCTTTATGCATTTGTATATATACCAGCCAACTGACATGGCGGACCTTAGCAATCTGTATTTCTGGTTGGTCAAAGAAAATCTACTCCAAAATCACTGGGTCAAATGAATCCAACTTGGTATGCGGCATCTTCTTGTTTAGGCTTCTGTTAAGTTCAAATATGTTTTACCAATCAACCAAATTGACTGCCTTCCCCAATTCTTTCTGACTGATTTTCAAACATCTCCCCAGCCGCTTTTGTGGCGTATGGTTCATACATTAGGAATGAGACCACTCGTTAATCCAAAACCTTAAGTTATCTTAAGAAAGTTCATTTCTCTACTGTACTGTTATTTCCAGAAAGTTACCAAGATTTGTGATAAGAGAATTGGTGTTGACCATTTTACAAGATGCAAATGATGTCGAAATGTCAGCTATCCACATCCCAGAGTTCACCCTGTCAAATATAAAAATAGATGTGGCATGATTGTCCATGAGATAGCCACCCACCAATGACAGTATCCAAACCATAACGGAAGCTGTAAAAGGTCCGGAAATACAAAATGTGAAACTAAACATAAAACATGACAATCAACCTAATCTAATGCAAAAATGGTGAACATCTAACAATAAATGACTTATTAAACAACAACAACCATTGGACTACAAGTTCAAATTCTTTGGTCCCAAGTTTCAAAACAAGAGGCCCAAATATTTAAGCCAGTCAACTTGAATTTCTTCTATATTTGTTTTTAAAAGTATTAATTTTCTTAAAAAATAGTTGCATATAGGCTGAAGAAACGCAATAAGATTTCAAAATTTCGATTTTATTATGTCCGTCATCGTCATTAACATTTTGAAAAAAATCTTCTCTGAAACTAATGAATGGATTTGGATGCAACTTTGTATGATTGTTCCTTAGGGTATTCTGTACAAAGTTTTTGCTTCTATTTTTTATCCATTTAAAACATGGCAACCGTTACTACAAATAGAACATAGGGGTCTCACCAAAGATTTTCGCATATATCTCAAAAACTGTTAACTTTAGCCAAATTCTGATGGCGGGTAAAAGTGTTCAGCATGATGAAATCTATCTGTGGTGAAATTTTTGTGGAAATCCCCTATCTCTTGTTGGAGTTTTTACCCTAATTAGACATTTTTTTAGCTAATTTTGAAGTTTGTTTTAAAAATCTCTGAAATTACTAGATGGATTTAGATGAAACTGTGTATGATTGTTTCTTAGGATATTCTGCACTAAGTTTAGGTTTGGAGTTTCGATCTGTTGAAAAACATGGCTGCTGTTACTAAAAAAAAAGAACATAGGGGTCACACAGAAGATCTTCACATTTATCTCAAAACCCATTGATTTTAGTCAAATTCTGACATGGGTAAAAGTGTTCAACATGATAAAAATCTAACTGTGTTGAAATTTTCAAGGAATTTCCTTAACTTTTGTTGGGGTTATTGCCCTTTTTAGATGATTTTAGCTAATTTTGAAGTAATAGATTTAAAAAACTTCTCCTCTGAAACTTCTTTATGGATTTTGATGAAACTGTGTATGATTGTTACTTAGGGTATTCTGCATAATGTGTGATTGGTTAAAAAACATGGCTGTGGTTACACAAAATAGAACACAGGGGTCTGACAGAAAATTTTCGCATATATCTCAAAAACCGTTAATTTAGCTAAATTCTTACTCGGATAAAGTGTTCAGCCTGATGAAATCTATCTGTGATGACATTTTCAAGGAAATTCCTTAACTCTTGTTGGAGTTATTGCCCTTTTCTGGACATTTTTTTAGTAAATTTTGAAGTTACAGTTTAAAAAACTACTGAATGGATTTAGATGTAACTTTGTGTGATTGTTTCTTAGGGTGTCTGCACAAAGTATAAATACAAGGCTGTTTGAGACAAGTGGAGCCTTTTGTTTCAGTTACATGACTGAAGTAGGTATTTGACCATTTGGGTTCCTTGTTTGGATGGGTGGAGCCAAGGACAATACCCCCGAACTTTCTTCCTAAAACAGTTCATATAAATAATAACACAGCCAACAAATGGCGAAGTCATAGACAACAGTCGTGAAACTATCACACTTCAAATGTTATGTTCTGGTGGGTAATGTTTTATTGATTGGAAATACTTGGTAAATTGCAATGCAAACTTCGATTAGCCACCTTTCAGTTTTGATGCCTGTTAACCAATATAGCTGCTTAACAGGCCCCAAATCTGAAAGGTTTCCAAACAATGCCCATCAATCAAAGTTTACATTGCAACTGCAATCAATACAGTAGCTGTTTTAGTAGACATTTTACTAACATAAGACCATATGAGGCATTGTCTGAACTTATTGCGTTTATTCAGCTGGTAAAACTATCCTAGATGGGGATCTTTATAAAACAGGATTGGATACTACCACTTCCACTAAAAGCAAAGAACCCATAAAGTTCTATGCATCTGAATTTACTCATACAACCGGCTAGTGGCCTACCCTGCTAAATAATATGACCATCACATACAAACTTAGATAATCAAAGAGCCCTATTCCTCTACAACTGATTGGGTTCTCAAATATATAGTTGGGCCTATTTTCTTACCCTTTGTACAATATGTTTAGTACCATACAATGTGAGGTCTGTTTAGTTTGGCCTAATTTCTTTACCCGAAAAAGCCAAGTGTGATTGATCTTAAGTAGAATATGTTCAGCGGTGGATGTGATGATTGTAATTAGGCGCGACTGGTATAGTCCCTGCATGAAACACCTGGAATGTTGTTACAGTCTGTTAGAGAACGTTCAACATCTCAGAGCAGTATTCAAGAGTTTGTATTTATACAGTCCGCCAAAAGTTAAGCATCACCAAAGTATTTTCCAATATATTTTTCTAATAAGGCAATTTAGTAAACAT
>JARWCS010000005.1:1439390-1451477 GCA_034783895.1 Geukensia demissa
GTTCGTGGATTCCAAGCTTTTGTTCCTTTTGTTTACGTTTTATCTTTTAGTTTGTTTTAAATTTGTCTTGTCTGTTTTGATCTCTCTCATGGGTATTCTACACTGGACGTTTTTCAATCTTAAGTTTAAGTTCACATGTAGATTGGTGGTATGTTGGGTCAATAAATCAACGTTTTAGGTCTATTAAGATATCTATCAAATATTTATTTCTTAAGGCTCAAAATACTTCTTAATAGCTATGAAAAAGAGGATTAATTTGAATATTCGGCAAACATTGCAAAAAGTGTCTGTATGAAACCTTGTATACAACTAGTACTACATTCATTATCAACGATGCTGCATACTTTAATTTGGTATCTATTAGAAAGGGAAGATATCATACATTTTCCTTCTTAGGAGTTAATACTTACACGACAGCAAGAATAATTTTCTGTGTAGTTTTAAACTGATATTAAAAAAATTGCACCATCACAAACTTGATAATCTCTCTTTTATTCAAAGTACAAGGCCAGCCTGAAATAATATTGAAGTATAGAAAAATCTGTCAGTGCTAACTCAAAATAATGGCCAAAATGTGTCTGTGGTGGGTAAAATTCTTTCAGTATTCTTCCACATCCTAAAATTTGACTTTATTGACAACGACCATATCACAACCTTTTTTATCAGACTGACAAAAATCCTTCATAAAATCAATTACTTTGCCAATTCTGCTCCACACTTAAACTGAGAAAGTTGAAAATATATAAATAGAAAGTAGGGAAAAGAAAAATAAAAAAATACTCTATTTTTTAATGGGGAACTATATTCGTAGACAAATTAATTGTGGTCCCGGGCCGACTAATTATTTTTCTTCTCCCCATTCGTTATCTTCGAATTCTTTTTGTTGTTGACCTCCCGATTTGGAAGCATTTGAAAGACGTTCTTCACACACAACGGTCCATGTCATTGTAAAAAAACCCGAATGAGACAGAAAGGCGAATCAAACAAGCGATTAATAATTCATTCGAACTTCATACAGGAATAACAACATAGCTTTATCAAATTTGATTTTGCTTTATTTGTTTGAGGTGCCAGAGAATTAAGAAGAAGAGTTTAAGTTTTTTAAGTTCGAGTTAATATCTGAAAAGTCCGTTTATAGCAAAGAGGTGGCGCCACTCTACCCAGAATTTGTTTCGCTACAAGGCCATTTCCCAGTGTTTAACAAGTTGTTCTAATATCTTAATAAACTTTTGTATATATTTAAATTTTTGTCATAATTTTGTCTGAATCAGACTGTTCAAAAGAAAATTCTTCCATGAACATTACATTTGATGCTTGTTTTCCTGCCAATTGCATTTTTCGTCGCCATTTATTCCAAAAAGGTCACTGACAAACCAATTTTCTGTTGGTGGTTTTATACTATTTTTTTTCAAAATTTAAGCACCATGCAATTTTGGTTCTGAGTGGCCTTCGTCACAAATTTTGAATAAATAAGAAAGTTTGGCTAATACTATAAACAGCTAAGGATTATTTCCCGGACTCTTTCCACAAACATTCTATTGATTTGTTAAAATTACATACAAGACAACATATTTTACAAGCTTCAACACCAAAATATCTAAATATATCAAAGGAGTAGGTACGTTAAGTCCCATATCTGACCAAAATTTTTGATTTTGTGTCACAATAATAAGTTGTTGTGAAAATGATGTTTAATAATAACCGTCTTCTAACAACTCAATATTTATTCTTGTATACATTTCGTCATTTCGACAAAATTACATGGTATATTTGACTACTTATTATTTTAACAAAAATGTAACATATTCTGTGAAAACACTTCATTTTTGGAGGTATTTTGTTCAAAATATATATGATCGCACCAAAACACACCAGGACATTTTAACCAAACATTTGTACTAGATAGATCTTTAATTGCGCAAGGTTTGGTTGTGATGTTTTTGTGCGATCTATATTAAAATCGTTATAAAAATTTTGTATCAAATTAAGTAATTCATTTAGTATTTTCTTATTTAAAGCAACTTTCGCGTGCCATGTGACGGTTGTAGAACCTGTTAAACAAAAAATTATGTTCCATTATCTTTCTATAGACATTATTCAATAGAGAAAATACGAAATAACAATAATTAGCTACTAATCATTTTTAGCCAAATTAATGGGCCAAAAATGTGCCTTATCGACCCTCGTCCTTTGGTATTATAAGTGAAACAAATACATGAGAATGTGGACTACCTTTTTAGTACACAATTGTACAATAATTTTTTATTCATGATTTTGTTTTCTTTTATATAAATTTAAAAGACAGAAGATAAAAAAGAAATTAAGAAACCTGACCATATCTTTACAAAGATGCAAACCAGTGATGATCTAGATGATTTCATAATTCCATAAAAAGAGATAACCCTTCTCTTGATTAGTGCTAAATATTAATAATCATACTTACTAATTAGTATTTAACAATGGATGACACATAACTGCAACTCAATTTTTTGTTTAAATGTTCATATAAAAATAGGATACTAACAAAGTCATATCAAACGTTACTCCGAATTATAACTACACAGACTTTTATAAGCATTTAAACTTGTAAACATCTATCAATAATCTCCTCTGAAATCAACGTTCTGTGCTGCCTTCTTTGTAAAAAATGTCTTAAAAGAGCAGAAATGTATCAGTGCGAATGGAGTGGCATTGAGTCTAATAACTCAAACTAAGTATGCTATGATGAGCTATAATCATTCTTTTTTCCAAAAACTTTATCTCTACAACAAAGATTCTCCCTTCATCATAGTGCATTCCAGGTAAAAAAAATCGCAATATCAGAAAACTTTACGTTCCCGATTAAAAATGATAAAAATAAATACAAAAAGACAAAATAAAAATCATATCCACCAGGTGCAATACAATTTTTAATTTTATACAAAAGATACGGTATAAGTACTCTCTGTTGAAAATGCTGTAAAGAACACCAAGTTTTTTTTCAAGTTTTGGGTTTAAAGTAGAAAACATAGAAGAATGTTTAAGAAAATTACATCCAAACAAAGGAAAGAAACCAAAGCAAACGAAAGAGTATTATGAAAAGAAAAGATCAAAGCTCGGACTTTATGAACACATAATGAAAACTAGAGGAGCAGCAGATTCTCGGAAGAAAATGTCTTGCATATTATAAAAATCACGGTTGTATAACTTCAATGACAATACCAAACTTTTGTACTTTTTTACTTTTTTTTTAATTTGCAAAAATGAATTAATCAATTATGTTTTTGATCTTTAATTTCTTTGTCGTCATTACGATTTTATTGGCCGTTATGGAATATCTGTCTTCTAGATGATCACGTGATCATTTTCATCATCCTCCACAATCGCATTTATTTCCAGGCCTACCCTTTCATACCACCCAAGTCTATAACCGTTTTTTTTTCTTTGTGGGATCCGTTTTATTCATCTTAACATTTCCGTTCTCTGTGTTGGGTTTTTTTTCTCGTGTTTTAGCTCCGTTTCTTGTTGTTTTAATTTATTTCGTCTCTTGGCTTGTACTATCCAGCTTTATTTTTTAGTGTGGTGTTTTGTGCACTGCATTGTCTTCTGTTTAGATTTGTTGGCCATTGAACTTCCTGCTTTCCGAATAAACGATTTTCGTCTGTCACTTTGTTATCGTCAAATTCTATTTAGATATGGGTTATACGTCACTATTTTGGACGCAGATTTTGCTGGAACTGCAACCTGACCAAAAACCAAATTAACAGAAATGAAAATGCGGAAACTTCTGAGAACAGAATTTATATTTAACGTTTTTTGCTCATATATTCTCTCAGTTTCCTGATTTGGTTAAATATATATTTGATTTTCTAATCTTTTAAAGAAATGTTATACCCTTAAAGTCTAAAAATGTCAATCTATTGAAAAAGTGCAATAAGAGGAAAACATGACATCTTTACATTTATGATCAAACGTGGATAATACGATAACACAGCAAAAATTATTACTTTGAGGTTACAGTGGCCAAACAGATTTGTAAATTACACTAAACAATTTGTTATTGTTTTTCTCCGGTAATGTAAGTTTCTGTCAAGAGTCGCTGTGAACGAAACAATTCATTTTTCCATATGTCGTTCTCTTTTACTTAATTGAGTGTGTATGGGCAAGCATACAAATTCAGACCCCGATAAAATTTGACAAAATCTGCTTCACAGGTCTCTATGAAAGAACAATTTATTTTTGTTTTTTTTTCATTCTGTTTAACTTCATTAAACTTTTATCTTTTGCGTAAGAAAACAAGTTCCCACCTCAGACCCCGTTTCATGTGACAAAATCCCGGCACATTCCCTGTTTTATTCTCTAAACATTATTTCATCAGATAACAGGCCAATCGGCCATTGATCATGGTGTGTATCTTTAGTGTGTTGGCTATGTTGTAAGTCAGCCGTTCTCATAAGTTTAAGAACAAATTTTCCTCATATATGAATATTTTTCACGAGGACCTGAGCAATGCACCAGTCAATATCAACGGTGTTTGATATTATCTCATGCACGGTCATGTTGTTGAGAGTCACCATTATGTTGAAATATCTTCAAACTCTGAATTTCTTTGGCATATCAGCTGTTTTTTCGTCGTCTTTCGTATAAATAGTTCATTATTGACCAACTCATTTCTCACTTTTGGTTAATTAAGAATCGCTATTTGTGCCACTCTTTAATCTTTATAAGCTTTTGAATTACTTATTCCTTCAACATCTTCAATTCGTCAACTTAATGTAAATTTCTAGTGGCGTTGATACTTTCTGGTTAAGATCGGTTAAAGGTTTTATTAGCTTTGGTTGTCATTTGTCTTGATATTTTGTTCTTCTCTTTGAAGTTATTATTGATGCATATCTTGCAGATTTTTATATCGTTTTAATTCGACAGAGAGATTAAAATCGAAAAACTCCTGCCAATTTATAAAAAAAAAATAAAGATTTGTTTTCTGTTTATCCGTCATACGTATGTTAATGTTTAGAGTGCGTTTGATTAAAATAGTTAATTCCATTTAGATGATACAACATTATGCCCATAAATCAAGTTTTGTCTGCCACATGACAATATGACAACTAAAGAAAATAAATTTCAGTCCCACCATAGTTGTTCTTCCTTCAAGGATACTGGAAAGTTCATAATGTCTGTTTGTAGAATTTCAGTATCACGGATCGTACCGATTGCGGTTTAGCAAAATACATTACATTTTACCAATAGTTATTAAAGTTCACAAGGATGATTCTTTGGCTTGTTTTTAATGTTGTCTTTCATTTTGGTTCCACTTGATTTGTCATGTCATATTTAGAAAAAAAAGTCTCATAGGTACACAATCACACAGACTATAAGGTCCTTAGTAGGTCAAATTGTACTTGTTTACATTTGGATATGTTCGCATTTGCTTTTCTGTTACCTTTTACAGCCTGTTTTCTGATGTTTATTATCTTTCAGTTGCATTACGGTGTGGATATTTTACAACTTGCATCACAATGTGGATCTTATCCTTTTGGTGAAGTCTGGAGTTCTATTTGTATTTGAGACTTTAATGGATGGTTGTATGATTTACAATTGAACTAAATTTCCATTTTCAATAATGAATATCTTGGAAATAGAATAGATGAGTTTGTAGTAAATGTCAAGAAAACCTCACCCCATCACAATGAGAACTTTAAAAAGTATTCCCCAAGGTCTGGAGGTGTCCACAAAACCTAAAGCGGGGGTAGAATACCAATCCTTTTGGTGAACTTTAAATTGATTCAAATAAGTCAAAAGTGCATATGTAAAATGACAATATGTAGAATGCTTTTTGTGAAATAATATGATAAAATAGTGAACAGCAGTAGATTGTCTACTATATGCCAAATATTCATTATATCATTTAAAAAATCCTAATTCTTTTACAAAGTTCCAATGATTGGTGCAACTTTTTTTCGCGAATCTAAAATGTCATAGCATAAAAATCACTTTTCTATAAATTTATATACAATTTCCGTGAAGAATTCATACTACATTCTCAGTAATCCATCGACAAATTACCTAAATACTTACTTCGAGTTTGTACAAAATACCTTGAGAATATTGCAGAAAATGCATATGTAAACTTATGGATATGAGTCGATAAATCTTTACTTTAAAACTCTTTTAATATCATGCGAGTTTTTTCTTCTTTTTTTTTTGCAATTTTCACACCTCTCTCAAACGGCTTTTGTAATAATAATTAACAACGGCATGCGCAAATTTGACCAATTTTTCTCACCTAACGGACCTACGATTTATCATTATTTGAAATTAAAACAAATAAATAAAAATTAGAATAAAAGAATTAAGTCGTACGTTTTAAACCGTTTATATTTTCTCTGCGGTGTCAATAGTTAAATCTTCAAAATTCATCAAGGCTCGACATTTTAAAGTCTTTGACATGTATCTCGACTAAAGAAGCTTGGTTACCAACGGCAATCAATATAAAATTATGTAATTACTATTTTTCTATTGGTTTGGAGAAAAATATTTATCATAATAACCTTGTTTAGATAAAAAAAGATGCTTTAAAATAAACTTGAGAAAGCAAGTTGTAAATGAACTTTATCGAATTTTAAAGGTAAGTGAAGCGAAGAATGGGGGACAATCTCGCATTTCTGCTGAGGGTGTTACACAATTCTGGATAAATTTATTTTAAAAAATATTCCATACTTATCATTTGGGTATATTTGGGGTCAATTTCTTGGGGAAACTTAAACCCTAAAATTAATTCCGATTATAAATTATAAAGTAATTAAGTTCTAAGCGAAGAGTGATTCATCTATAAAAAAACTTTAAAATAATTAAATTTTATATTTTGCTTTAAGAAAATTTGATATCCATTTTGCTCTCTTAGCATGGGAGATATAATGCACTGCTTAACCTCCAACAGGGGAGATAACTCTGAATTCTGTAGTAAAACCTTAGTAAATGTTTCAGGCAATATCTCCTGTGAACGGGTTGGCAAAATTACTGATTATTCCGGAGTTTGTACCTTAAAATAATTAAAATGTTAAAGTAAAATATTCGTAGCCTTTTTACTGTATCACTTATCGCGGAATTCGCACGACTCTAAGGTGGACTTGTAGTTAATACATTTTGATTCAAATTTTATTAAATGTATTTAACAAAATATCTTCTGTACTTTCAAAATGACGCATATAATAAAATTAATGGTATCTCGTACGTTGTTGGCCTCTGTTTTTGGATTTAAGTGTAATAAAAGGCAAAAAATTATCTTTTGCCCTACTTTTTTAAGTCCTAGTACATTATGATTAGTAACGAGTTACGCATATTCGCATCAATTCGCTAAATTTTACATGGTCATTTCTAATGTTTTTTTTACAATCTTATAATATTTAAAATCATCTACAACAGTAAAGGTGTAACATTGTAACATCAATGGTTAGGTAGATATGACCTAGATGTAACAGTGCCAGTATATCAAGTTAATCTAAATTTGCGAAATAAAAAATTTACGAACGCTAGTGATTGCAACAAAACTTCAGCTGACCAGACTTTTTGCCTAACATTATACTGAAATACAAGTAAATGAATGGTACGTAATCAATACTTTAACTTATCAATTTTCTTTAAAAGAATGACTTCAAATGCATAATGAATGGTGTATTTTTATTTTGAAAATGACAGAAAAGTCAATTATAAATCATTCTTTTAATACGTTTTCAAAATCAAATGCATAATCTAAGTTTTCATGCTATTTACAGTGAACATATCCGTCGTTTATTTATTTATTTATTTTTTTTCATCATTTCATAAACACATACCATAAGTTCAATTAGTAACGAAAACTATTTAAATTTTGTTAAATGTGGAAACACTTTACAGATGCATAATGCCACATAACTTTAAGAAAATTGCAAACTAATTATGCAATAAACCATAAGCATATATAATTAACTCAGGAAATAATGTATATGGACAATGGCATATCCTATATATCTAACCAAATAATCTACTGTCAAAAATGTTAATAACAAAGTTGAAAATTTGATAGTCTTTTCAGGTTATGTAAAATCTAGAGTTTTACGTAATCGCTAAGTTTCTATGCCGGTATTTTCTTTGTCTCAGGCTTTATATGAGAAACTGTGTTTAAATATTTATCATGTGTCTGTAATTTAAACTTTTAAATAAATATTTTCGAATCAATTTTACATCTTTTTCTAAATGAAATATTGGTCTCACACGCGTCCCTTGCAGTCCTCAGTCCCACTTTTATAATATATATGTTTAGTGTATTTAGTCATTGTTACTAATGTAAAGTGTTACATCAGCTGACAGATCTATTTGTTACATAGAAGATTGATTTAAGAGTAGGTACTTTCTTATTTTTTAATCTTTCTAAAGTTATAAATTCCAGCAATTTTAAGTTTAGTCATATTATTCATTCGCTTTAATATTTACGGTGAAAGTACAAAATATATTTAAACGCGACGCTTATAAATATGTTATAAATATATCTTTTTCTTAAATATATAGGTAATTGTCACAATTTTATTAGTATCTAAATCAATACGCAGTATGTGCTTGCAATCATACACAATGTTAAACAATTGATCTCTTGAAGTTCATTATAATGCTGTTCTCAGTTAGAGAACACTTTATTATATATTACAGCAAGTAAGACTTAAATTATCTTTTTACCCACTTGCTTCTTTTTTAAAGTTTAACCATAGCATCAAAACGTTACACAAGCTGATTGTAAAATGATAAGTATTTAGGACAAAATAAAAAAACTATATATTTTCGATCCAACATTTTCATTAAAATAAACAAATACTTAACTTAATAAGTCAAACTTATTTTAGCACGATTTACACAAAGAAATGAAGTTCTACAAGGTTGTCCTATTCATCCCTTAATTTTTGGCATTAAATACAGTACAATTTACGATGTAATTTGTAAAACTAAGTTCATCGCTTAGGCAAGTGGTAGTTTCTCATCATTTAAAAAATTACAAGTGAAAACAGTTCATGCAAATAAATTATACATCGCCTCGTAAATTATGACAGATTTCGGCCAGGTATAAATCATGGTGACAGGAAAACTTATAAGAGTGACGACATTTACAGTTTAACAATCAACAGTATTTGATGGAGTTTGCGTAAATTATTTCTTAAGTGGTGTGTGGCGGCACGGTGGTAGGTGTCTACCTTGTTTGAAAACCTTACGATATGTCCTGTATACTTTAGTAACATTCTCTCGTTGTCTAGTTCCAAAAGTTAAAATCATTTTCTCATCACAGACATGTATTTATTTACGGTCAGTAAAATAACACGTGTATTTTGCAAAAAACACGAAACAATTTTAGGTTAGTAGATTAAGTAGTCATTTAACAATTACACAGAAGTGCATGGGATGATTTCCTGAAATGATATTAGCTTTTGTACGCCTTGTCTTGTAAATGAATTACAAATGTGTTCCTACATGAATAACAAGTCCTTTTACAAAATACCACACAAGATAAAAACAGTGAAACGTGTCATGGGAAGTCTCCAGAATTGCAATTAAAATTAATGACATACTATAAGAGCGATTTCGTTTTTAATTTTTATCAATTGAAAATAAATCATTGTGTATTATAAGCTTGAGTTTAAAATTTTTTGAAATGGATTCATGGAAATATTTAACAAAGTTCCCGCCATACGAAATATATTGAAAAGTAAATGGTTGTATTAAGCTGATAAGATTTGGTTTTTTATTTGGTAAATGAATTCATTTTGCAATTTTCATGAAAATGTAAATGTCGTTATAATGTACCCGTGTTAACATAAGAATGAAAAATATGAATTCCTTGCCCACATTTAAAAAGTGACTTCCGTTATTGTATGGACTCTGGTTCATTGTTGAAGGCCGTAATGTGACCTGTAGAAGTTTAAATTCTACAGTCATTTGGTGGGTAGCTGTCTCATGGACAATCATGGCCCATCTCCTATTTTTATAGTAAATCTTAATGATTATGCCACTGAGTGTACAACCAACACATTAGTCTAAAACTATGTGATAATAGGACAGTATTATGTTAAGCTCATCTGGCCAAAGGCAGTGTGAGCTTTTGTCATCACTTGGCGTCCGTCGTCCGTAAGCTTTGCCCATTTTCATCTTTCCTTTTGAAATCACCAGGCCTTGACAGGAAGCACCTATATGGATGTTTTTGTTTAGAAAATTTATACATTTCGTCCCTGTCAGATCACAAACATGGCTTCCGTATACAATACATGTATACAGTTGGTTAACCGACAAATCTTCTCTTTTGAAACCGCTTTTTTAAATAGAATGGAACTTTAAAGAAAACAGTTATGAGAGGTCCTTTCAGTTGCCCCATCTAGTTTCAAATAGATAATAAACATAGTCGGCTTTTATAAGTCTTGTTTCTGATTGACACATTTTCAAACATCAACTCATGTATAAGCTACGAAGCCAAATGAACCGAAACCTTTTGTGCAGCATCATTGGGAGGTCCCGTTTTTCCAATCGAAAGTAACATAGAACATTTTTATTTCATTTTCGATTTGCAGAAAATATATCTTTAATCGGCTGGGCCAAATGAAGCTTAGCTTATGTTCATTTTGTCCCGATAAGAAAACAGATATGGCTGCCCTAGAATACTATTTTTAATAATTTTATAAAAAAATATTTTTTATTTGAAACCTTCCAGAAAATGAAGACAGGGAACATTATAATCTTTGTTTTAAAAAGGATTTTTTAGAATCAAATATTACAATGAAAAATTATTGCTAATTTGAAAAAATCTCCTTTTGAGGTTTCCTTGTAAACATTGTTTTGGTCCAGCCAATATAGAGGTAAGAGTCAATTTAGCTCCAAGGCAAAGTGTCAGGTGAGTTATACAGACTAATACTTCCAAGCATCTAATTTATATTAGTAAAATTTATAGATTTTGATATGGTCAAGTTATACCTGTCCACTGTTTACGGATGTGCTATTTTTTCCTAGCCGTTTTGACGATGGTTGTCCTATTGGTCTGGCTTCTATCTGTTCTGCTGAAAAAAGGAGTTTTACACTGGTATTGGCAAAATTGCATAAACAAAATTATGTTTTTACTTTAAATGCTTTTGAATATATACGTACAGTATTCCTTGCATTTAACGACCGGGTGCTTACAAAATTAAAAAAAACGGGGCGCTTATCAAAATCAGCAAAGTCGGAATTCTGTCAAGTTCGTTTCGTAATATTTTATGTTTTTATAGTTTAGAATAGTCCCAAATGATGAATTCTAGATTCCCTCTCCTATATTAAATGATTCTCGGGATCAGATTTCTGTTTTTTCTCTAAGAATTGTCTTATCTTTGATATTATAAGCAGGAGTTTCAGGGGCGCTTAATGATTTCAAACGAAATTAAGGTGGTGACGCTGATATCGGCAAGGGCACTTAATACAAAGAATCAGTAAATTACATAAATTAATAACTTGTTAATTGTGCATCGCTCAGCAAAATAATAATAAAAGTTCTTTGGTTATAAAAACTGGCATGAGTTAATTTAATGTTCACTTTTATGCGTAATATATACTCTTGCTCGTAGATATGGAATATTTTTCTTTTCGACAGTACATTAGAAAGAGCTATGGCTAGACCTTTTCAGGCAAAATTTTTATAAGGAAATTGCAGATAATGCTTGCAAGATGATATTATAGGATAGTTAAATGATAAAATTGGATGAAATAAAACATTTGAAAGGATTCTCTCCGGAATACAAAATTAGTATTTTTTTTCACAAAAAGGCGGGTATCAGAACTCATAAATCTAGCCATCGGACAAAAGTCCTGAATCGGACACTTTTGTAGCTTGAAGTAAAACGATTAATTTGCGTAAATATTTTTGGCATTCTGGCTCATAGTTTTTGTAAAGAAGTCTCCAAAGATGATTGGTTTACTCAGAAAATGTCAATATTCCTTATTTTTGAACAAGTTTATATTATAAGTAAAAACTTTATTACGCACTTAATTTAAAATACAAAATTACCAATGTTAAATAAATATGGAAAATTTAGCTATGCTATATGTACATTTCAAGGAGTAACC